>OZ038490.1:1432500-1550000 GCA_964036315.1 Acanthosepion esculentum | reverse complement strand
CTTGTAAGGAGATAGAATGTGCTGTTGTCAGTTCAAGAATCAAGCAAAAAAAAAAATCTAAATATCAGGGACATATTTTAATAGATGATAGAAATTGTGACACCAGGATCTAAAGGTGCATTGTGAATATGGAAAGATGCCTTCCAAAAGCTAAACAACGTATTAAGAAACAGGAATATTTAATTAGAAACAAAGGAAAGAATACTGAACTGCTTTGTTATATCAATCCTCATATATGGCAGTGAATGCAGGACAATTTAATCACAGATGAAGAGGAGAATTGGTGCAACAGAAATTTCGTTCTTCAGAAGGATGCTGAGAATAAATGGAACATGTGATCAATGAGGAATTTTTAAAGAAACGGTCACTTATAATAAGACAAAATTTTCAATTTGAGAAAGCTCTAAAAATATTTTTAAAACTAGATTTGTAAGGAGAGATAAACTATAGAGGATTCTAAGTGATAATTATATCACTTTTTGCAAACATTTTTTTGCAAGAAAAGTTTTGCTCTTGTCATTTATTTATATTGTCTTTACAAATAAATTTTATTTATATCTGAATTTTTACACATACACACGCACACACACATCGCTCTCTCTCTTTATATATATATATATATATATATATATATATATATAAGAACTAAACAAAAATTTAAGATATGACACAAGCTATAATATTAGAACAAACAGACAAGAGGCACTGCAAATGGCTGTGTAATGACATTATATCTGAAGACTACTAAGTAATATAACTTAAAAAATAAAATTAAAAAAATAAATTAAATAAACTGCCAATGGCTTTTCATCATGTGATGAATGCATGAACAAATTCTTTGATAATGGCATATGGAAGCCAAAAACCTCAACTACTCAAAGATATTGGATGATTCGAGTTCAGCCTGGAACAGAAATTGTCAGCATCAAAGAAAGAGTTAATAAATAAACCATAACAAGGAATTTTTACTGGTCTTTAAGCAAAATTCTGACTTAGAATCTGCTTTCCAAATCCACTTATATATGAAATGTCACTGAAAAATTCCAAGGTTTGATCAGATTTTGGCAGTTAGGTCAACACCCGCTTCTGTACACTTTTTTTACTAATGGCAAGATTTCAATTTATTATGGCAATAATTTTTTCTGTAAAATTAATCTGGTATTTATAGAATTAACATTGTTATGGCTATAAACAAAGAATTTTACTGTGTAGATAATTAAATTCAGACTAACCAAAAGAAAATGAACAGAAATAAAGAATAAATCAAAAGCAATAGGTTAGTAATTTGATCTTTCCTATTTACCAATCAGATAGTCTGTTATTGTAATGCAAGATCTATCTGCTTATGAGCACAGAATAATGCCTTTTGTGAAAAATATAATCTTCATAATAATAAAACAAGTCATCATTGATGAAACAGGCTGACATACACTTGCAACTATGTCGCATTGGTATTTGTTTCATATTTCATCCTAAGGGATTGTGTTTCTCTTGTCTGGTTTTATAAATAAAATAAATGTAAACCCTAATGCAAAACTCCAATGGTCTTCAAAATTGAGAGCACTACCCCACCCAACTGAGAAAAAGCTGGTGTTATATAGCTCTTTCAGGCCCAAACCCATGCTGACTATTAGATAATACCTGTCTGGTATTGTTCATATGCAAATTTTGTCAGTGCCACTTACTCTAAATAGAATGTCCCTTCTCAATTCTGGAAGAGGACATAGCTGTCGTACTTACAGCACCACATGCAGTCAACTCTGGGTTTCTTGTTGGGTTGACCAGATTCTTTGTTACAGGGATTGAACTTTACACACTGCAATTTTCTGTTGGAGATCCTTACCCTACTGTTCAACTATATACAGGGTGCAATGGATAAATTGTCATCTAAATGAATAACAATGAAAATAACACTGATATCTCATTTTAACAGATATATATATATATATATATATATACACAAAAATGTGCAAAAATATCTTGAAATACTAAAGAGTAAATTTATCCAATAAAATCGCTATTGGCTTCAACCAATTCGACCTCGGAATCTCCTGCAACTCTTCTAGATGGTCTCCTTGTTTGGGTTGGTGAATGCTGCCGTAATCCTTGCTTTCAGTTCCTCTTTGATGTTACAAGGAGTTTTGCTGACAACAATCTCTGGTTTAGCTTTTTTTTTCAGGTTCTTTTTAAAACATATTGGAGTGCCGACAGGATGTGACAAGGCCCTCCCTCTAGATAATGGATCGTATCAATTAAAAGCACATATGTATGTTTGAGGCCTTTTCATATCCTGAATCAGTTTTACCACAATTGCTGGTTAAACTTTTTCGTCCAACAGAATACGACGAGATGCTAACAATCCCCTATGGGGGAAATTAATCAACTTTCCAAAATATAATAATACTGTGTCAATTTAACCAAAAGACTATTTTTTAAAAACCTTGCTTCTTCTTATTATTATTGGTTCCACCATTGATCAAGCAAGTACATTGGTTGTTCATCATGAGTTATTTTGGAAGCCCTGAATTTTCACTTGTTTTTAACCAATTGATTTTTATTGTTTCTGCTTACTGGATAATATCCAAGAATAAAAAGTCCTACCATCCAGTATTTTTTATTTTCATGGAAATGTGAGCCAGAATCAATTGTTTGATAGCTTTTAAATCTATCAACTCACTATTCTACTGTTAATTAGATCTCTATCCTTTTGTAGGTGTGCATCTTTCTGTGTTATTCGGGCAAAATAGAATTTTTGTTTCTCACTGAATGTGGTTTGATGTCAAAGCCAACTTCATGCAACACATATCCATAAATTTCTCTCACTTTATACATATGGTGTGCAGAAGACCCCCCCCCTGCCAAAGTGGATATATATTGATGTTGAGGGTAGATTTTATTTATATTCTCCCATTTCCAAGGCCAGTTTAAAAGAAATTTTATTTGTTAAAGTTTGTCAGTTTTTATCACTTTTTAAGATTAATTTAAAAAAGGATATTGCTGAGTTTTACTCAACAAAATTTTACATTTTAATAGAAAATATTTATATTATATTATGCAGCATATATTTTATATTATAAAGACTTAATATAAGCATTAACTTACTAGCAATCCTTTGAATGATGCAATCCTTATGTATAAAATTGTTGTCAGATGTATTGAGTGTATTTTTAGAGCACCAAATAATCTTGAAAACTTATCATCAGGTTGTAAGTTTTTCATTAGAAATAAAACTCCAAGACGAAATAAATATATAGTAGACTGAAAGATGTTTAAGAATGTGTTATTTATTAATGGTTATATAATATTGGAACATGCAAGACTTAACGTTATATATATATATATACATACATGCAAGCACAATAGTCATAAACAATGATGGCATTATTTATGTTCAAAGTATGGCTACACACGTTTTCATACTATATCTACACTCTGTGTAGATATATAAAACCCTTTATGTGGATAGAGATTTGATCTTATAATAGGAAAATTAATGACAAAGTGGAAATTTTTTGTGAGATGTGTTTTGGACTTAAGACTTCATCAAACTAAAGTGATATTTATGTTTTTGTAATTGCATATGCAAATGAAGGAGACGTGACGCTGAAATTTTAAACTGAAAAACTGTTTTTGTTCTAATCTGGCTTTGGATATATAGTCTAGCCAGTTTTATTTAGTTTCTTCTTCTTGTCTATATTTTTTTCACTTTTCCTATTAAGTATCCCACATTGTAATAATAGAATAATTTGTTTTATACATATATATATATATTGTACTAGCCAAAGTACCCAGCGTTGCCCAAGAGTACATGTCTGCAATTGTATAACCACCCTCCCTGTCTAGAAATGTCTCCTTGCGTCCTTGCATGCATGCATCATCCGCTGATATACTAAGCTACTCCTCCACCCTTATCTTTTTTTTTACAGTATGCCCTTCACAAAGTGTATTGGTTGTTCGTAATAAAGGTATTCTATTGGCATAAACTTCTTGTATGGTTGTTGCTCAGGGTTAAATTGTTTCAATGTTTTAGATATTCAGTAAATTTCCTAGGGCTGTAATGACTTTCAAATAAGATGATATTGTTCACAAATCTAATAATCAAACAAAAACAGGGATAAAGCATCAGAGCTTGATTCGACTGCAACTGAAAATGCATCAATGTCCCCCCCCCCTTCTTTGGACATGTACTGTAAAGCTGGGGTTAATAAGAGGTACTTCAGGAATTTTTCCCTTTTAACACTTCAGTAATCTTTCTCAAACAATCTTTGCATCAAAGGTTGTTCGAATGCCAATTTAGGATGGAATCATATGAAGAAACTACTGGCTAAATGGCGAAAGCTGATTTTGGACCTAGTTTGCCGCACTTAATTGGAATAATCAAAACCAAACATTCATGCAAGACAATTTGCATGTCATATGTAATTTACATGGCAAATTTGGAAAGCATCAGATGGAAAACCAGGGAGTTATGGTTGTTAAACCAGCTTTCTAAACAGTTTTTCATTGTTTTCTATATACACGGGGAAGGGAGAAGGACTAAAACCACACTATCTTATTTTTTGCCTGATGTTTTTTTTCAACATGTTTGAAGAAAATCAGGAAAAAAATAAGGAAATCATTTAATTTTTATTTTAAGTAGTACAGAAATCACAATTTCTTTCGCAGTTTTTGCAATTTTTTGTGTGATGCCAATGTCACAGGAAAACTATCAAGCACTCTGCATAAACCTTGTAACATGAGCTGTTTTGCATTAAGTGCAAAGAAAATCAGCTCATCCAGTAAAAAAATTGTTCACATGTAACCCTGCCTTGGTTTTTGCAAAAAGTCATTCCCACCTTCAGTTTTATCAATTTTTTTGCCAAAACCAAGGGGTCTGGAGATTGAACAGTAGGTCTTAACCTAGCTTTGTAAATTTGCAACATGTGTGTATAATTTCATCTAAATCAGTCAAGAAAAGTGGATGTGCATGAATAACACCCCCTCCACACACACACAGACATCTTCTATTTTATAGATGTAAATGTACATAGTCTGATGATCACCTAAAGCGTGAAACTACCTCTTACAATGCAGTATTGATTTCTAGGCCTACACTGTTTATATCTACAAACACTTTATCCTTGATGTTAAGCACTATTTCCCAATAAATAACAAATTTTACCCAATTATATATAATGGCTGGTGACTCTTTTCCAAGCTCACCGATTTGCTTGACAGCTGGTTAATCTCTATTATAGATGCCTGCTCAAGTGTATTTGTGTTCGTCCAACACCTGCAGATCCCACCTATGGTTTATTCTGCACCTATACTGAGCAGACATTAGTTAGAGTTTCAGTGAGAGAGCCCTCGCTCATTATGACTTGTGACTTTATGCTAGCATAATCATTGAAGGCTCCCAAAGGGTTTCATCTACCCAGTTTCACTCACAGGACTTAGGTCAACCTGTGGTATGGTTTTCAGGCACTTTCCAAAGGGGCTGCATGCTTGGTTTGGTTAATGGCATATCAATTTCTTATGGGTCATTTAATGCCGAAAATTTTTTTTTTCTGACTATTAAAATCTATTGCTGGAAATGTTTACTATAAAAATGTATTTTTATACTTTCCTAGTTTTTTTTTGTTGTTTTCACCCCAGTTTGGGGATTCACTATTTACCCAAAGCTGTAACCCTAACAGGTGCTACCACTCTGGGTCAGGGTGGACCCAAGAGCAAGAAAAATTAAGAAGTGGTTTCATGTTCCTCAGAACCTCCCAATCAGAGGACTTGTTGTTGTGTTATTATTGTTTATCATCATAGCCAGGATTTCTGCATGCTTATAATATCAAGAAGTCACCTTCCTGACAAATCCAACATGATGAGATGTAAATCCAGGTCTTATTATCAGAAAGCAAATGTTTTAACCACTCGGCCATGAGCCCAATTAAATGATTATATATACATACATATATATATATACATATATAAAGTGTGGGAGACAGATATTGTATCGGAAATCAACATGTGTTAAGAGAAACAATCTTTTTGCTTCTCACAACAAAAGAGATAAGGAAATAAATTCTATTCATAAATTTCTGGAGATATAAATACTGAGATTTTTTTCAGTGATGTCACAGATCCCACATTAGTCATGTGAGCCCAGTAATAGTTTTTAGTTTTTTGATAGGCTCATGAAAATGGTGGAATTTATGGCCAATCTGATTTTCCCCAATTGAACAGAATTGACCATTGGAGATCAGTTTTAATCCAAACCAATAATTTCCTGATGGAAAAGAGAAGAATTCCGAAATACAAAGTATAGCAGAGAAACCATTATGAAAATATGAATTTATATATCAATATATTGAATATTTCATTAGAATAGATAATATTTTTAATGTGACGTGTAACCAAAAGTGTTTGTAGATTATTTCCTCTAACTTAACAAGATGCAAGCATATTATTTGAGTAACCTTATAAATACAAGATGGATTCATGTCGGAAAAGATAATTTCTTTGCCGCATTTATGAGTTTTTATGATTTTATGAATGGACTCTTACTTTTGTTTTTCTGAAAATAAATTCCATCTGCTACAGTTATTTGTCATCATCAAATTCTTATTTCCTGTTAAATAACTTGATTATCTGCCCTTAGAATTCAATTAACTCAAAGTTTTGGAGAAGTGGGGAGTAGTTACAGTCAGGAGAGAAATAATTAAAATCCAGTACATATATATATGCCACCATAGAATTTCTATATTATTTTAACAACCAACGAGAAACCCATCCAATCATTGTCAAGCAAGTTATATATTATTAATCAGTTTTTGTTTAATGGAAACGGTGAGAATTTCTTGTAGAATTTTTCTGTGAAAAAAGTAAATCGGAAAAATGTCTTTTATTCTTTGTAACTTTTTCTAAATATGCAAAACATTGTTTCCTCTCAATATTTTTATTCCAAAGATGATGGAAATATGTTTTGAAATATTAGAACAACCATCTTTATTAATTATATAATAACTCCAGTTATTTTTTCTGCTTTACCCCAGGAGATGAAGAAAAGTTTTCTGACTGACCCACTTCTCAAAATTTGACCAAATCTTAATTTTATTATTTGAAAGGGCTCCTTGGTCCAACCAAGAACTTTTCAGTGCCCCTTGTACTCTATTTTACACACTAAACATCTGGAATAGGTTAGAAATATATATACATTGTATATAATCATTTTAATGTTGTATGGATCATTCAGTTAGAGTAACTCATAGATGATATGTATTATTGTTACTCTGTGAGATACAGAGTGATTTTGAGGGCCTGAGTTTTAGAAAAACTTATGTTTTCAGTAAAACTTTTGTCATTATCCCCAATAAAAAATAAGACCTGAAAAAAATTATTCCCTTTTTGGTAGTGAAATAATTTCTTGCTTATGTGTGACGATAAATTCAGTATGTTAACAAAACTTTGTGATATGTGACCCATGTTGTTATTTAGATGTTCCTAAACTTACCCACATCCATATTTATTTAAAGTATTTCAAGTTCTATCATCTGGAAACAGAAAGTAGACATCATTTATAAATTAATTATTTGATGTTTTGTATTTCTTACTGGTCAAAAGTTAATTTATAAAATTGTTTCTTTATCATTCTTTTTTATTTATTTAAAATTTATTTGTAGGTCGAATCATATTTTGCATCCTAAGATTATTGTTTCCAAATCAAATAATGCTTTTCAAATTCCTAGCTAGTTTAAAACAGGTGACATTGTCATGAAGATCTTGGGAAAAGGTTATCTCAGGTGTGTGTGTGTGTGTGGAGTGTTCCTGTTTTCAATATTTAATGCATAAAGACTTGAAATGATTAAAACTTTTAGAAATGATATGCCGGCCATTAATCATCACCTCCCTTTTTTTGCTACAGGATAGAAATAAATATGAAAGCAATATTTCTTTTAAGGATTCCTTTTTGAAGTATAAAAGAAAAAAATAAACTGATATCAAGTTGAAACTGATTCTTTTTCTGTCTTTTATCCAATGCTATTTTAATTTCTGGCCATTCCTCCTTGGCTTCAAAAGACTGTCAGCATTTCTGAATTAACTTTGGCTGGCAACATCAAAATATGAAAAATAAAATCTCTTTAAAGAATTATAAATGTCAATGAATGAAATTTGTTTTTTGTGTGGTTTATTTCTTAATTTTCAGAATTATTAGGATTTTCAGGAATCATCTCAATGTTGTGTCGGTAATGCTCAACCATATAGTCAGATAACAAAAAGTCTAAGTTAGATTTTAAAGAGAACAAAAATACTTCTCTTGTCAGTAAAACACTTGTCGAATTCACTATGATCACAGTGACAGAGTTTTAGTAATTACTATTCTCTGTGGTTGGACAAGAGAATTTCAAGTTCAAGGCTGAAGATTTGGGTCTTCTTCTATATGCCATGTCTCTTCATGATATAGGTGATCATGGCTCTCCACAATTTCCTGTTATTTGTAGCTCTTAATAAATTTCACCTTTTGTTATCTCTCCTAAACTTTGCCTTGCAATCCATTTACTCAATCTCTATAAGTAGGTTATGCGTTGTTTACCTCTGTCTCTCTTGTTTTTAATCTCTCCTGTGAGTATCAAATTTTCCCAAGTCTTCATTTTGTGACCTAGAAATTTCAACTATCTCTTCTGGATGTTAAGTATAATTCTTTTTGTTTCATTTTCTCAAAAACTTTGTCATTGCTCACACGTTCAGTTCATAATATTCTCAGCATCCTTCTGTAGAACCATGTTTCTCTTGATTGAAGTCTTATTTTCAATTATATTTCGGACATGAGGTATTATGTACACTATTTACATTGCTTGGATAATCATCCTCATCGTTGTTGCCATATTTATCACAATGTTTCATCTTTTAAGGAGATTGTCCAGCATTCACTGCCATTACTTAAAATTTTGCGTTGCTGATTTCCAACAAAAAAGTCTGTTTAAGACATTTGTGCAACATTTTCATCTGTTCATGTGCTATATCAATTTTAATTAACTAACCCTGTTATACTATTTATTTAAAAATTATAATAAAATTATTATTGTGTGTTTGTTCCTATAAAGAGCATAAAGAACTCATAATATTAAAAACAAATCATATTTATTGTTGTATCCTTAAAGAGGTTACAAACAGACAAAGGTGGTACTTGAGTGAAGGAAGCGCAACATTCACACAGATGAAAGAAAGAGAGGTTTATTGTAAAAAAGACAGGGAATTGGGTGGCAGGCTAGTAATTCCTAAAGCAAGCCCCCCAGGTATATCCTGCGCTCACCAGATATAGCTACTGATATAGTCAGTCTACATAGGCGATAGGGAGTGTGGGACATTCCATTACAACATTTATATTTAATTGTTTGAATACTTGAGTTGAATTTAAATGTCACTTACCTGAAAACTTTTTTTTTTTTTTTTTTTTTTTTTTAATTATATCCAAATACAAGGTTGGTATAAATGGAATAAACTTCCAGTAACCACAAACATAAATTTTAAAAAAGTGCTAAATACAGAGTAGAGCAAATAATATTTATTTAAAAATTATAACATAAGTATTTTATAGCCTCACTACAAAAATAGCCATTTTGTTTTAATACTTCTGGTGTCTTGTCAAGTGATGGTGTTGATTGTAAAATAAAAAGTTTTTAAAGAGTTCAAAACCACCCACTACCCCCACCCACTAGGGGTGGTGAGGAATATTTTTATGTACTGTGTCCTTAAATTCTAGCTTTTCACTGAGACAGACTCAGTTTGTTATTCTGTTTATGTTTCTTCAAACTAAAATTTTCTTTACTGAACTTATTTCTAAATTTCACCTGTTTTCAGGTAACAGACATTTAAATTCGACTCATGTATTCATACAATTAAATCATCCTATACCATATATATTCCGTTAGGATTATCCGCAGGCTTTCTGCTAGAGGTTTTAATATAGCTGTAATGTAGCTTCCCTGTGGCTTTTTCTATAAATACTTTCATGGTAATTGTTCTGATGAACTTTCCGGTACCTCAACTTTCTGAATGTAAGCACAGTACTAGACTGGCGGCAATGTCTTATAATGATAATTACAGTTGAAATGGCTGCCAGATGTAACTGCAAGTTATATGCTAACAGTTTCTTTATCACACTTCTTGCTTGTGGAAGCTTTTTGCTTCCCAGTCAACTTTGATCTTCAAAAATTTAAATGCAATGTCAATCCTTATCTTCTGTCTTTTAAATTCCTGTTCTTTTATTTTCCTCTCTCCTTAATAGTAGTTTTTCTCATATTCTTTCTCAATCAGTAACCCCTTTTCTTCTAGTGACTTTATTGTCTTGCTTGGTGTGAAATGATTGCATATATATATATATATATATATATATATATATATATATATATATATATATATACACACACATAGAATGCAATGCACAGTATAATAGGATCATTTGGGCACTATCTGTGAGAAAAACAGCAACATGATGCAATTCACTCTGCCAGAAATTTGGAAATGGCATGCTGTACTGCTTGGCATTTTCACCAGAAGCTCCAATACAAAGTGTTGGGTGTCATTATGAGGATAGTGCAGAGGATATGGGAAGAGTTGGATGAGTCTAATGGCAATTACGAAGGTACGGAATCTCAGAAAACTCACTGTTCATTCTGATAAAAAATGAACTCCCAAATTTCTTGGTGAGGACCTCAGACTCAACACAGAAGCCTTCATCAAGTCCCTTGAGGAGGTAGTGCTGCCTTGGGTAAAGAGGGTGGCTACTGGAAGACCCTATGTCTGACAACATGACTCACATGTATGAAAATGAAGTTATGGCTGTCGGAGAATTTCTGCAACCACATCACCCATTACATCTGGACACCTAACTCCCCAGACTGCCACCCCCTTGATTATTATGTCTGCAGTGCAATTGAGCAAGAGATCAACAAAACTCCTTGTAACACCAAAGATGAACTGAAGGCAAACAATTTTGGCAGCATTTACCAACTTAAACAAGGAGACCGTCTAGAAGTGTTGCAGGAGATTCCAAAGTCGTGTGGAGGCTGTGTGGTTGAAGATAATTTTGGTTTTATTGAATAAATTTACTCTTTAGTATTTGAAGATATTTTTATGTAATTTTTGTAAATATATCTGTTAAAATGAGATTGTTAGTGTTATTTTCATTTTTTCATAATGTATATGCCAATTCATCCATTACACCCTGTATATATATATATATATATATATATATATATATATATATATATAATTTTGAACACTTCTATGGAAAGTGAAATGAATAAAATTACTGGAAACACCAATATATATATATATATATATATATATATATATATATATATACCAATGATTGAGTCTAGGTCATCATCAGAACAAAATTCATTGTCAGAGTGAAGAATAGCATGCAAGACCTCCTGGTTATTCATAAGTTTTGTGCCTGGTTCTTATGTTATTTGATCAACTCTTGATGAGAAATGAAGAAAATTAATTCCTAATTTGAAGACATATTGCTGCTACTAGATGGAAGTCGCCATGTTGCTCTGGCTGAATTAGTCACAAATACTTTTCTGCAGCCAGCTGGTATAATTAGATTCAGTTGTAAACTAACCCATTTGACTGACCAGTCCATCTGGAAGTGGTCAAATTTTAATCATTACTCTTCTAAAAAGAGAAGATAATTTAGACTGCAAAAATTAAAATTGCTGTCTGGTGCTTAGAAGAAATCATCATCATCATCATCATTATTATTATTATAGATTCTCCAAACAAACATCATCATCATCATTGTTGTTTTGATCACTGCACTCTTTGGCCTTTTTTCAGTATTGTCTTTATTCCAAAAATTATTTGTATGAGTATCTTTATCTTTATTGGTCTCATCACAATGTTTCAGCCAATGAATTCATCAGATTTTTGCCGTGTATATTTTATCTAGTCATCTTTAATTGCTTCTTCATTATCTTCGTGTTTCTGTTGAAGATGTAAATGAGCAACAATCGAAAATTGTGAGATTAAAGTCTCACTCGAACATGCTTACTCGCAAAACACTGGATTATGGGTGAGACTGTTTAAAAAGAACAGTTCTATATGTTGTGTGAAAGTTCTGTTTTTTTTTTAAGTGTTTGTATGGTGGAGTAATGGATAGCAACTCGCATTACATTCACTTACGAGCTAATACCACTTCTTCTCCTCCAGCTTTGGGTAAAATAGCTGGACAGACCAGATTCTATAGACTTGGTTGGGACCTGGTCTACCGCAGAAAGAAATGGCAACCTACTGTTAGAAAAAATCAAAAGATACATGATCACCTGACTGAAATTCACTTATGTGCTAATACCCTTTGGAAAGGTATGAATCCTCTTCTTCTCCCCCCCAGCTATTGGTAAATCGCAGAACAGACTAGGTACTATAGTCTTGGTTGGCAACTGTTCTACCACAGAAAGAAATGGTAACCTACTGCGGGGAAAAATCTGCTTCATCAGTCATGTATCGAAAGATACATGATCGCCTAAGCATGTATCACAGATGGCACATAACTGACTGATAACTATTCTATGACGGTTTTTCTAAGCCTATCCCATAGTCCTGTGTTTTATAAAAAGTGGCTTAGACTCAACAGTAAACAATAAACGGGACTGCAGGAGGATGATTCAGATACTTATGTAAAACCTGAAATAACTCTGTTTCTTTGAAGTTACTTGCAGCTTTCTTTTGCCCCTTTTGCCAAAATAATGACAAACTTTGAAGACACACCAGTTCTAAAAAAAACAATCTGAATCTCAATGATCTTGTCAGGAATCAGACACGAGTCAGATGCATCGAAAATTGATATTTACTGAAAATAGCAATTTGGCGAAGAAACAGAGCATAAATATCCAATTGAATGTATATCTTATTTCTCTAGAGAATCTAATTGTGAATACATGTCACCATATTTCTGGTTTCACTCATAATCTGCATGTTTTCCTAGCAAAGGATTTTCACTGCTTTTTATTGTAAGAAAAGTCTATAAAATTTTTGCATAATATTTCTGTTTATGCTGATGAAAACCGTGTCAGAATGCATTTCCATTTATGATGAATTATTTAATTCACCTCCAATGACTCATCAAAGCGAAACCATGTTTTTCTTTTACTTTGACATGATAATCTTTGGGTTGAGGTGGATTAAAGATTACAAAAGATTGTGTCTTGCTCGTTTGGGATTAACTTTTGTTCATCGTTCGTGACATTCAAATAAATTAACCTCTTTTTATTAAAGATATAGCATAAAATTCACAGCAATAAATTGTCCGACTCTTTGTCTGCATAAATTTTGATAAGCAGCCAACTCATCTCTTCTTTCAAGGCAGTCACTGTTTGTTTCAGTTTTTCTCTTGTTTTCTGCCATTTTAATTCAGATTTTCGGCTTTTCAGAAATATCAGTAACAGGGTAAATAATTAAACTCCATTAATCCAAGATAAAGTTAAAATATATCATTTAATATTTCTTTGATCTATTTTTTTCTAATGCTTTTGAAGTTTAAAATGAGATGGAATTTGAGATAAAGCAATATGATTATAATGAAAAATTAGCATTTTATCAGAGAAATGAATGGAAGGCTTAATAAAGCAGTTCGTGTACCTCTTAGGTTCTGCTTTATTTCTTATACTTACCTCTGTTTTCTGAATCAGTTAATGTCAAAGGATATGTATCTTCAGATAAAATGCTGACAATTCAAAAGAGATCAGCTTTCTACAATTGATATTCTGTCATATGAGAAAATTTCATAAATTTCTAAGAAAAAATAAGGTTTATCGGCCATTACATAAAAACTAAAGCGTGCATGCCTGAATATTCTATAGAACTTTCATTTAATTTTCAGTCTTATACAATCAAAAGTTTAACACTATTAAACTAACTTCAAACTTATCTTAAAAATATTAAAAATTTGTGCTTGTTTATGTCTCTATTTCTCTCGCTAGGCTTACGGTGACATCATGTTGAAACACTGGTTCTTGCACATGCTGTTTCCAAATTTCTGGCTGAGTGAATTGCATCATGGTGATCTTTTTTTCACAGATGGTGCCCATCTGACCCTACTATACTGTGCAGTCAACAAAATTAAAAACAATGTGCATGCATGAAATTAAAAAATACAAAATGGTGACAATTTACACATCACTCCCTCCCTCTCTTTCTATATATATACACAGTTGCATTCCATGACGCCCGCGTCTCGCGACGGACGCTACTTAATGTAAACAAACTTCTGAAAACAGCCATTTCTGATGAAAGATCGGGGCTGATCTGAAATATCAAATATATGTATGTAAAAAAATATAAATAAATACTTTCACAAAAAACATTCAATTTTTTTTAATTTGCAACAAAAATTTTTTTAGTTGTTTTTTCTATATTATATATATATATATATATATATATATATATATTGTTCTTTGAAAAACTGTTTACCATTACATCAGCTTCTCATCCAAATGTATATATATATATATAAACATGAAATTTATATTCATGATGCACATTCATGCAAGCTGACAATGAATCAGAAAGAATATTTCTACATATGCATGAACTGACACTCTTCTTTGGGATTACTCACTGAGTGATGACTCAATTCAATTCAAAGCCCAGCTAACATTTTTGTACTGATGCCTTAGTCTTCTTTTGGAAGCCATTACAAGTGATCTCTGTTCTAGAAAGTCTTCATCAAGGAAAACACTCAAAAGTTTTGAATGCATATTGGGGATTGGAACAAGATCTGCCAATTCCACATACCCATGCAAACTGAAGTACCAAAATATTAGAGGGTCATTGTTATATAGGAATAAACTGTTGCTACCAACACTGGGGTTTGAACACAGATCACCAGAGAACAAACACATGCAATACCATTTGAAATAAGTAGATCACGTGACCATAAAGTAAATGCATAAATAGGACGTAAAATGGAGTATAATGGATCACCGTTTCTATTCTATCTTCTATTACTATATGGATCACTCTTTCTACTCTATACTCTATTACTATATGGATCACTCTTTCTACTCTATACTCTATGGATCACTCTATCTATACTCTTACTATATGGATCACTCATTCTACTCTATACTCTATTACTATATGGATCACTCTATCTACTCTATCTTCTATTACTATATGGATCACTCTATCTACTCTATACTCTTACTATATGGATCCCTCATTATACTCTATTACTATATGGTTCACTCTTTCTACTCTATCTTCTATTACTATATGGATCACTCTATCTACTCTATACTCTTACTATATGGATCACTCATTATACTCTATTACTATATGGATCACTCTTTCTACTCTATCTTCTATTACTATATGGATCACTCTATCTACTCTATACTCTTACTATATGGATCACTCATTATACTCTATTACTATATGGTTCACTCTTTCTACTCTATACTCTATTACTCTATGGATTGCTATTCTCTATTTCTCTGTACTGATCACTATATGGATTACTATTTGGTGGTTACTTTTCAATCCAGTATTATTGAACAAGTGCTATTAGTGTGTGTTATAAGTAGGTGTCTGGCACCAGCATTGGTCAACGGCGTTACTATAGTTGTATCTGTGATTACAAAGTCTCTACTACAACGAGCATTATGAAAGTGACAATGAGTGTTTGTTGGCATCACAAAAATAATACACTGGATGGTTCAATGTTTCAGGAACATCCTTAATATCAGGTGGCTGGAAGTCATCTCCAACAACCAACTGTGAGACAGGACCAGACAAACCCCAATCAAGATTGACATCAAGAAACCAAAATAGAGATTAATTGGCTACACATACTGCAAACCTTCTTCTAGTGTCACCAGTCAGGCCCTTGACTGGAATCCACAAGGGAAGCGGAAAGTGGGTCAAGCAAAACAGACTTGATGCAGAGGTGTTGACACAGTGGTGAAGGCAGCCGGCAAGACATGGGCCGAGGTGCAGAGGATCTCCTGGAACCACATCTGTTGGAGAGGTGTTGTTGCGGTCCTGTGTTCCCCAAGGAATCAAGAGGCAAGAGAGAAACGGAAATGGGGATGGTTTGGCCATACACTCTGCAAGTCTACTTCTAGTATCACCAGACAGGCCGTTGATTGAAATCCACAAGGGAAACGAAAAATAGGTCGACCAAGACAGACTTGATGCAGAGGTGTTGACACAGTGGTGAAGGCAAACCTGGCACAGCATGGACTGAGCTGAAGTGGATCGCTCGGAACCGCGTTCTTTGGAGAGGTTTTTTGTTCAGTCATATATTCCCTAAGGAATCAAAAGGCAAGAGAGAAACGGAAATGCGGGATGGTTTGGCCACACACTCCACAAGCCCTGCTTCTAGTGTCACCAGACAGGCCCTTGACTGGAATCCACAAGGAAAGCAAAAACTGGGTCAACCAAAACAGACTTGGTGCAGAAGTGTTGACACAAACGTGAAGGCAGCTAGTAAGACATGGGCCAAGGTGAAGAGGATCACCCAGAACTGTGTCCATTGGAGAGGTATTATTATACCTCTTGATTCCTTGGAGAACATACCCCAAGGAATGAAGAGGCATAAGAAGAAGACACTGGATGGTTCTGCATCTCCCCAAGCTGGAGAACTGGACTCAGCTAGAATTTATACCACATAATAGGTAAAGAGGTAGTATAGCTGTGGCAGTGATTGTTGCATTATTGTTGAGCCAAGAATGGAGCTGTCTTTGAGGTGAAAAATGCTGCAGATTTTTCTCAGGTAATAGTAGAAAGGATATTTGAAGAATATATGAATTCTAGACAACCACAAGCAGTCAAGGAAAACTGTAAATGCTGACAAGAGATGTAAGAAACTGACGACTGGTGACTGACAAAGATAGTAACGACCCAGCAAAAGTGAATATTATGTCAAATCAGTGACAGATTATAGATAAAGTCCACACTAAATTTAAAACAACAAAAAACTGCTCATCAAAAATGTGTGATATAGTTTACTTTTACCTTTTTTTGTTTAAAATCATTTCACCCCAAGCAAAGTAATAAAGCCACTAGGATGTAAGAAGTTACTGAGTGTTAAAGAATATGAGAAAAACTACTATTAAGGAGAGAGGACAATAAAAGAACAAGAATTAAGAAGACAGAAGATAACAATTGACATTGCATTTGAATTTTTGAAGATCAAAGTTGACTGGGAAGCAAGAAGCCAGAAGAGAGTTCCACATGTGAGAAGTGTGAGAGAGAAGAAACTGTTTGCATAGAACTTACAGATATGTGTAGTGATTTCAACTGTAAAATGATGAGACCTTGCCACTATTCTAGTATTTTACTTAAATTCATAATATGCAGGTACCATAGAAGATAGACTGTCAGAACAATTACCATGAAAGTATTTATAGCAGAAGGTACGGGGACACTACATTACTTAATTTCCTCATCAAGATTTTATAATTCCTAAAATAGACTGGAATGTAGCTGTCCAGTTCTCACTTGCCTGACTTGAAGGTGTCTAAGCAGACTTGTGGGTAATGAATTATTTTCTAGCCTATAACCTCTTTCCTGCAGATCAAATGTCACAAGCCTCTCACTGCTCTATCACTATTTTCATAGCATGTGTTGTGACCAGCTACAGTCCCTCCACTCCTGACTTTTGTAACTGAGACCTGCCATGCCATGTACACAAGTGGGAATCACTCATCACTCCACTTCTCTCTGTATTTCATTAGTAAGAAGTAAGTTCCATTTGGATAATCCTTCAATAGAATTGCTGCTTTGTGGAACAAACTCCAGGTACCAAAATTTTCCCAGTCATTACAACCTTAACCTCTACAAATCTAGGGTTAACTGCTATCTTTTCTGCATGAACCAATGAACTTCACTTCTTGATTTTCTTATGCTTATACAAAACACCACATTGTATCCCTCTACCTTGAGTGGCTCTTGGGCCTTTTATTGGACGATCATTTGTGGAAAAAACGAATGGGACTTTTTATTATTTCCTGTCAATTGCTTTTCCAAGAAACCAGTGACTTTGGTCATGGCTGATGGATTATGCTTGAAAATCATTCTTTTTGAGTCGGTCAATATTTTATGCATATACAAAGTGCAAAAAAAAAATTAACCATTATTATTTATAGCACGTTTTTATTTTATTTTGTTTAATTTTTCAATATTTAGTTCCATTCTGGTCATGTCTGATTTATTATAGCTTTTTTCAACTGATATGGCCTGGTCTCTCTCCAAAATGATTGACAAATTTACTAAACAATTCTCTCTCTCTCTCTCTGTAAAAATGGATGATAATTCTCTGAGAAATGTCATTATTTTCTGTTGGAGCCACTACTTTGCATGTTTATTTCATTTTTCTAATTATATCCAAGAATTTAAAAAAAAAAAAAACAGATGGAGAAAAAGCATAAGAAACAATGGCTGCAAGAAACAACGAATTAAAAAAAAAGGTTATTTTCAATCCAAATTTTTAGTTGTTAACAATTCAGCAAAGGTCTTAATTATTTGAATTATCTTCTCTACCTCCAACCCAACCCAAAAGCAAGAAAAACCAATGAAAATTCAAGAACCAATAGAAATTAGAGAAATTTGTTCCTGAGCCAAGTTGTAGTATTGCAGAAAGAAATTCTTCCAGCAAAATCTTTCCCCAATCTCTTCCAGAAACAAGCCACTATTCCAAAACTTTTTAAAAAAAAATTAATCCTACCATTCCTTTCTTGCCGATTTGGTTGGAAAAGAAATAGCAGTACTTTCACATCTAATTTGAACATCAGAGAGATTCAAAAAAATTTTTATGTTCACAGTGCTTGACTTCAATATTCTGTGAATTTTTGTCATGGATTAAAGTTTACAAACATCTGTCGTATTTCACCCTGCTGGTATCAAGAGACAGGCATCATGACACAATAAAAGTTTTAATGTCATCATTTAGCATGTTAATATGCCATGAAAAGATTTCATTTTCTCTGAAAACAGTAAAATAAAATAACTTTTAAATGGCAGCCTTGATTGAGTTCAAAATTATCTACACAGTCTTGTAGAGAATGACATTTCCACTCTACATCCTCTTTCCCCACAGATGTAATGTTCGAAGTTTATCTATGATGAATGTTTGCATGAACTGCACTCTTTAGTTCCACCCATTCAGACTTTTGCACCTGGGACACACCATGCCACATCCACAGATTCAAATCACCTACATTTCCTCCTAAATCAAATTTTAAAAAAGTTCTACTTACCTTTTTTCAAGAACTGCTATTTTGTGGAGCAAACTCCAGTATCGATGTTTCCCTGAACACGACAAGCTTAACCTCTTTAAGATTCACTTGTTGTCTACCCTCCTTATCCTTGTACCATTTGTACTTGTTCTACTTCCTCTTACATTCATGTCACAAACTTTGTTCTATAATATTCTACCATGAGTGCCACTTGAGCCTTGTATTAGGTGAAAAAATTTAAAAAACCACACAGAAGGTAACACACAAATGTTTTGGACATGTATCAATAAAAGTGTTCAACATTTCATGGTGTTAGACGTTTGGAATAATTTGAGGTAAGCTTCTTCCAGAAATTTTATCACCAATGTTATCCAACTCTTGTTGACAAACCTTGCAGCCTTACGATCCCTCAAGTTTTGAGTATTTCTCTGGTGAAGCTTAAATTCCTTCCATAGATTTTCTGTAGAATAAAATCAAATAACTGACTAAGCCACTCTCTAAGATTTATTTTCTTCACCTGAAATGACTATTTCCTTTTCATTTTAGTATGCTTCGGATTGTCATCTTCTTTAAAAATCCTTACTCTTGGTAGCTTGGGACATTTTACCAATTGAAGTCTGTTTTTCTCTAGTGTTTTGCAATACAAAGCTCATCCTGTGTTTCTTCAACTGTATATAGTATGTTCATATGACAGGAGGAAAAATCAAATCATTATATTTCTACTAATACTATTTACAAGCAGACTATTGTACTTGTTATATCATGGATTATACGATATAAACAACAAAGTAATCCCGAGTGGAAAGATTACAATAAGACAAGAAATCAGGTAACAAATAACAATGGTTTATTGTACGTAAAGTACAAATGAGCAAGAGTCCGTAATACTAAGGAAAACAGGAGATAAGTCATGGAGGTTCGTAAGGGTCGCCTTCACTCTCTCTGTCTGTCTCACTTTCCTCCTTCTTTAATAGCTCGTCAGTCTTTTATAGACTAACCAATCCATGTCGGGGTGTGCCAGGTTGTTCCACTATAACAGTACTAATCTTTGTTGTTATTATCATCAGTATTCCATGTATATACGTTCATCATCACTGCTGTCAAGCCTTCCTCCTATTGATATATATCAAACTCTAGTTGGAAGATTGTTGTCTGTACACAGAACATCAGCATTTCCACTCTATTTTCAATGCTAAGCATACTTTCTCCATAAATGTAGCAATTTTTAAACATATATAATGTGATGACAAAAAATATCCTTTGTATAATTTTAATATTTTTTTATTCGGGAGAACAGTAAAGTTTTTAGAAATTATAAAAGAGATGATTTTTACCATAGCCTTCATTAATGTGTTATTGAATAGTTTTCTTGAACTGCGATGAATCTCAAATCCAGTGGACATTAAAGACTTGAGTATAAAAATCACCATTCCTTTGGTCACAGCACCTGATAAAGATTTTTATGACCTCTGCAATCTTCTTTGGAGCGAGAGACAAAAATGGCAATCAGATGCCTCCACTTTTCCACATTAGTATTTTAATAGAAGTGTAGATGCAATAATATCATATGAAGAGTATTAAATAATAATAATAATAATGACCATAAGAGAAGTGATGATAAAAATAGGAACATGCAAGTAACTGAGTTTATTTGTGACTATAGGATGTTCACAATAATCATGATAATAGTAATGACTAAAAATTGTAGTAGTCATCGTAATGAAAAAGAGAGAAATAAAAAGAGAATATTCTTTAAATAAGTATGCAATATGCAAACATCTATATAGATATATACTTAATCTGGTGCAAGGCGACAATACTAGAGTACTCAATATAATTAAACTAGACAAGTTAATCCAATAATCCCTGATACCAGTTTGTTAACAATTGGGTTATGTTTGTTTGCTTTGGTCTTTTCTGTAATTTTTTAAATATTTGCTTCATCATTGCGTTTTTTCTTTGAAAATGCAAATGCCATGATTTTGTTAGACATTGTTTGTCATTGGTTCTTTCAAAATAAAATTCTTTTTAATTTTTTCTCATCTTCTCAATCCAATCATTTTTATCTTTTTCTCTATTGATTTTAGATGAATCAGAAAATTGATCTCTTGCTAGCTTCAATGTTATGATAACTCCTTTCTGATTACTTTAAAAAGAGTTGTTTGGGGGTTTTTTTTGAGTCAAAGTGATAATTTGGTCAATTTGGTCAGTAGGGAAAATGGTGTTATTATTGGTGATTATGTTTTGAGGTTATTTATCAAAGAATCTTTTTATCTTTTTTCACATTTAACACTTGCAACAAGTATCAGCTGGGGACATTTTTTTTAAGTAATAAAGAGTTTTTATTTCTTTGCTTATGAAATGCTTTCTAAAGTTCATTGAGCCTACTGTCCACACTTTCTATTAGCAGAAAGGACATTTTTTTTTTCTCAGGCCCTCAACACAGTCAATATGTTCATAATTCCTTCTTATTTATTGCCAACAGAAAATTTGTTATCAGCCTCAGGAAATGGTTTTTAAGACACAAGATGGTATTTTTTCTCTTTGCTTGCTTCTCTTGCAGACCCTGATTACATTTGTTATGTGGTCTCAGAATGGCTTACACCTGAACACCCTCTCTCACTGTTCTGTCTAATAGATGGATCTATATTCAGAGCTAACAATCTTCATGCTTGTTTCAAATTTTCTTGATGTAAATACTTTTATGTTTACACAAGGTCAAGCAATCTTTCAACATGGTTGACATCATGTCGTTCTCCTGAAGAACTTCTCACTTAAAACATTGCAATGTAAAGCACAAAATTCCATTTTCTAAGAAAATAAGGCACGATCCAATTCAAGTAAAATGTGTATGAAAGCAACATATAAAAGATGGAATAATCCCAAGTTTTTTTTTTTGGACCTTTCTTAGATATGGAACTCTAGATGTTTTGGCAAAAATCATGTTCTGAGGCCAAGTAACCATTTTATTTTGCTGCCTCTCTTTGAGGAGTTTCCATTTTTTTTCTTTATCTTTCATTTTCTTCTTCTTTTTATTTTTCCTTCATTTTTCGTATTTATTTTACTTTTTCTTCTGTTTCCATTTTTGCATGCATCTTTTCCAATTTTATCTCTTTCTTCCTTTTTTTGGATTTTCTTTTTCTATATCATCTTCTTCCTCCTTTTCTTGGATTTTCTTTTCCTATATCATCTTTTTCTTCCATTTTTTAGTTTTTCTTTTTCTATATCTTCTTTTTTTTCCTTTTCTTGGATTTTCTTTTCCTATATCATCTTTTTCTTCCATTTCTTAGTTTTTCTTTTTCGATATCATCCTTCTTAATCTTTCATCTCTTCAAATTCTTTTTCTCTTCTTTGTCCTTTCAACAAATATGTGGGTGTTGTAATGGATAGTGGCTCAGAATGAGAAATCGGATACTCAGGTTTAAATTCCAGTCAAGATCTTTATATTTACTTATGGGCAAATACCACTGAGAGACCTATGAATCCCTTTCTTCTCCTCCAGCTATGGATTAAATAGTAGTACTTGTATTTATAAAAAAATTTTAGCCCCAAAGAATTGATTTGCAAAATAAAAGTAATTAGGAAAAATTCAAAAATAAGATACATTTTTAAATAACCCACAAAGGGTTGATAAACTGTAAATAGCAAATCAATATTTGTCCTTTTTCCTTTCCTTTCTTAAATTACTTTTTTCTTCTTCTCCTTACCTTTCAACTTCTATTTCTTTAACTCTTCTTTTTCTTTTCTATTTTTCTTTCTCATCTTTTTTCAGCTTCTTTTCTTTTTCTTCTTTTTCTATCTTCCCTTTTCTTTTTCTCTTCATTCTGTTTCTCTTCCTCTTTCACATCTTGATTTTTCTCTTCCTTCTTCCCATTCTCTTACCTCCTTTTGTTCTTTCTCTTTATCACTTCTCTTTCCCCATCATCTCTTTACTGCTTTTTGTACCTCATCATTTCCTTTTCTATCCCATCTTTTCTTTTCTTCTTCCTCTACATTTTTGTAATCTTGCCCTTCTTTTTTGACATTTTTCATTTTTATCCTCTTCTTCCTTTCCTTCTTATCCTTTCTCTATCTTCCTCATGTTTTAATCTTTCTTTTCACCATCACACCTCTTTGTTTTATCAGATCTTTTCTACTCAACTATCTCTTTTCTTCTTTCTTGCTCTTTCCTATTTCCTCTTTCATCTTTCCTCAACACAATCATTTCTCTTTCTTTTTTCAACTTCTTCCTCCACAAAATCAATCCTCTTTCCTCTCCTCTTCTTCCTCCACACAATCATTCCTCTTTCCTCGTCTTCCTCCACACAATCATTCCTCTTTCATCTTCTCTTCTTCTTCCACACAATCCTTTCACTTTCCTCTTCACTTTTTCCTCCACATAATCATTCCTCTTTCCTTTTTCATCTTCACTTCTTCCTCCACACAATCATTTTTCTTTCCTCTTCTTCCTCCACACAATCATTCCTCTTTCATCTTCTCTTCTTCTTCCACACAATCCTTTCACTTTCCTCTTCACTTTTTCCTCCACATAATCATTCCTCTTTCCTTTTTCATTTTCACTTCTTCCTCCACACAATCATTCCTCTTTCCTCTTCCTCCACACAATCAGTCCTCTTTCCTCTTCTCTTTTTATATTGCATAATCATTCCTCTTTCCTTTTTCCTTTTCACTTCTTCCTCTGCACAATCATTCCTCTTTCATCTTCTTTCTCCACACAATCATTTCCCATCAGTTCACTTACATCAAGAAGACAGTCTTTATGCTTTTGACTGTTTCAAATAAGAATATCTTTCAGAAATATAATTGATGTATATCCATGAATTATTTTACTGAGCACATTCATGCTCTTTATTCATGTTTTTCATGCTCTTAGAAGAAATGAACAGTATGATTAATATTGGAGTTGATTATAAATGTGGTGCCTTTGCTAATAGGGTGAGGGCATGATTGTAATAAAGAAGGGCCACCTGCTTTGATCTAATCTCATTTTTCTCCTATTTTTTCCTTCCTTTTCTTGTTCACTGATCAGTTTTTTTTTTCATTCATTTTTCTTCATAACTTTACTTTTTTATTCTATAGTTTTCATAAGCTATTTTTCATTTGTCCAAAGCTTTGAAGATTTTTATCTCATGTCATTTAACTGTTAACCTCTCACTTTCTTCAAACTTCTTTTCCTTCCTCCTTTTCAAATTCTCACTTTCTTTGCTTCCAAGTATTTCATCTCCTGCAGTTTTGCATCCTCCTCCGCCTCCTCCTCCTCCTCCTCCTATTCCTCTTTTCCTTCTACTCCTAACTATAGTCTTTGTTTATCTGTTCATTGTTGTCTGACTGCAAGATTTATCAACCTTTCCATTGATCTTCATCAGGAGAATACCTTTTTTTCTTTCACTGAAGAAATACAACATATGCAACAGGATAAGTCCTTTAGTGCCTGTCCTTTGAAAGTGTTTTTTTTTTTAATGCTACATGTACTTGATAGGAGGAAAAAAAGAAATTACGTATATATTTTATTGTGTCAGTAAGAATATGCATATTGATCTATATATATATATATATATATATATATATATATATATATATATATATGTGTGTGTGTGTGTGTTTGTGTGTACATGTGTTATATAGGAATAAAGTGTTGCTGCTGACACTTGAGTTTGAACATAAATCACCAGAGAACAAACACAGGTGATCCCATTATTGAATTAAGTAGATCACATGACCATATATATGTATATATGTATATATATATGTATATATGTATATATATATATATATATATATATATATATATATATATATGTGGGAATTTCTACTCTATCCTCTATAATATATGGATCGCTGTTCTCTATTCTATTCACTATTATCCTGTTTACTATACAGTGATTACTATTTGAGCAAATATTATGGAGCCAGTACTATTATGCAAATGCTATTCAAAGGTGGCTGTTGAGCAATACTGACACCAGTATTGCTCAACAGCATTACTATAGTTGTATTTGTGATTACAAAGTCTCTACCGCAATGAGTATTTGTTGGCATCACAATAGTGACAACGAGTGTTCGTTGACATCACAAAAACATGCAAGCCCTTATTTCTATCTCTTTATCTCAGCCTGTTCCTATCTATAACAATATGTTTAATTCTGTCTGTCTATCTGGGAATTCTTTCATCATTCAGGAAGGGGGTTAAGATTATAATGAATCTTAATTGGTTGTATTTAATTTCTAATTTGCAAAGTAATTATTACAATACAGAACTGAGAAAATATCTGTAGTAAAAAACAGAAGTTGGAGAAAAGACAACCTGCTTGTACGAATCTCTTGAACTCTTCTTGTTATAGCTTCATCTTCCACAATGAAAGTTGGTTTTCTGTGTTGCACCAGAATGTTTTTTTGTGGGGGGAGTAGCCATGGTCAAATGCCAAATAAGTAACAGAACTGTCCAATGAACAGATTTGACAATGTTTGCAAGAAGCAATAACAAGAAAAAGAAAAGAACAGGGTGAAAAGCAAGCAAACAATATATGCAAGGCAAATTAACAGTAATAAGGCAAATTAACAGTAATAAGGCAAATTAACAGTCATATGGCAAAAAGTCCACATACTAACAATTGGGGTTGACAGACAAAAGCAAGTTTGGACAAGCAAATACAGTGTCCTGACTTCAAGACAGACCGGGACTGAGTCAGATGAAAAGAAGAACTGGCCTATTTATTTTCTAGGAAAAATCCCAGCATGCATTTGTATGCTTCTGTCTATAAATCTGGAAAGGGCAAGTGTTTTGCAGTACTTCCTACAAAGATTGAAACCAAAGCTTTTGGACAGAGATTCAAGTTTGTGTATGGAGGTGATTACATGAGGCTATACATGAAGCCTGTCAGTAGCACCTGGCTCAAGCTTTAATGCTGTGGGGTGTTTACCAAGCCCACATTAAAACTGAGGTTTTGCTTTAACTGGTCAAATATTTTATCACACACCATTTACATTTCTTTATGCTTGCAATATATCCTGCCACTGACGATTTTGTTCCATCCAGATAATGCCACCACTCTCATAATGTGCAGATCTCTTAAAACAGGATCCAGAAGAACTTTGACTTCCCAGTCGATCATTGTCCCTAATTAATCAAGACTTCTACGGCAAGATAAAAATATTTCCTGGGAACAACATCCTACCAGTGTAATGATATATGGCAACTTATGCCCTGTCTCCATCCTAGTGAAACCCTGGAGCGATCTGTTTGTGAGCCACAGTCATGAGGTCACTTCATCATTTGTCTTCTGAAGACCTTAAACTCCTGACAAGAGAAACAAGAAACTAACTTATCCTGATGTCATCAGCAGGAACATGAGAATTAAGAGGAAAGACCTGGTGGCAGCTATGCTTGATCATGAATATGAGTACATTATTGTGGGATTTATAATTTCAACTGAGATTGAATAATAATAATAATAATGATGCTGAATATTAATCAGATTTAAACCTGTTGGATTTCCCCGCCTTTTCTGCCAATGGACTTTACTTAACACCCACTAGGTGTCATGGTAAAAAGTGATATAAAAGAAAAGGACTCTTTCCTCTTTTTTTTTTCTATCTCAATCAAAGGTACCAGACATATCCCATCTCCCCTTCTGAGGCAACCACAGCTGGCAAACCAACTTCTTAATTTCAACTAAACCACATGGTGCATCACTCTTCCCTGCTTCATACACACACATATATACTACAGTCACTCAGATGAATATGATTTTACTTATTTTCATTTGTGAGTTATGTTGTTCTATTTATAACAATATATCTAAGATCCTACACATGTCTAATTGATTTTCTTTTGAAAATGGTGAGATATTCTACTGAGGTGCCACCTGCTCACTAAAAACCTGACTAAACATGTATGGAACTGGTTACAGACCTTACTAAATTCCCTGCAGCTATTCCAAGTAACACAATGCAACTATAAAATCTGCCTGAACTGATATAAGCATGCAATGGTACTAGCTCTGCATAAACTCTACACACAGGTACCATTATTCAGGTAAATTGATGAGGTACTTATTATTCAGCAATTTCCTGTAATTTTGGGGTACTTCAGATGAGTCTAAATTTGACAAAGATGTCTGATACAGCTTCTACATTCTCCATTAATGAGAGCATATTTAGTAGGCATCAAGTCTTGCCAGTGCACTAGTTTGACCTTGGTCAATTCACCAGTCCACTAGAGTTGACATTTAATAGATTTATTGATGTAAAACTATTGACGCTATCTCCTTGAGTTCTTTTTTCAGCACACGCTAGACAATCCTCCTGGATTGGTTGAGTGTCAAAATTATCTCAAATATCCCAGGCACTCACAATGGAAATCCTGGAAATTTGTAACGTTTGATGTTTCTTTCAACTCTTTCATCAATTTTATCTCCAACTCCTCTTTTTTCATTCTACTTTCTCTTTCACTTCTTGATTTTCTTTTTTCTGCTTCCATTGATTCTTTCTCTCCATCTCTTCCCTTTCTCTCCATTTCTTTCCTTTCTTGCCATCTCTTTCCTTTCTCTCCATTTCTTTCCTTTCTTGCCATCTCTTTCCTTTCTCTCCATTTCTTTCCTTTCTTGCCATCTCTTTCCTTTCTCTCCATTTCTTTCCTTTCTTGCCATCTCTTCCCTTTCTCTCCATTTCTTTCCTTTCTTGCCATCTCTTTCCTTTCTCTCCATTTCTTTCCTTTCTTGCCATCTCTTCCCTTTCTCTCCATTTCTTTCCTTTCTTGCCATCTCTTTCCTTTCTCTCCATTTCTTTCCTTTCTTGCCATCTCTTCCCTTTCTCTCCATTTCTTTCCTTTCTTGCCATCTCTTTCCTTTCTCTCCATTTCTTTCCTTTCTTGCCATCTCTTCCCATTCTCTCAATTTCTTTCCTTTCTTGCCATCTCTTTCCTTTCTCTCCATTTCTTTCCTTTCTTGCCATCTCTTTCCTTTCTCTCCATTTCTTTCCTTTCTTGCCATCTCTTCCCTTTCTCTCCATTTCTTTCCTTTCTTGCCATCTCTTTCCTTTCTCTCCATTTCTTTCCTTTCTTGCCATCTCTTCCCTTTCTCTCCATTTCTTTCCTTTCTTGCCATCTCTTTCCTTTCTCTCCATTTCTTTCCTTTCTTGCCATCTCTTCCCTTTCTCTCCATTTCTTTCCTTTCTTGCCATCTCTTTCCTTTCTCTCCATTTCTTTCCTTTCTTGCCATCTCTTTCCTTTCTCTCCATTTCTTTCCTTTCTTGCCATCTCTTCCCTTTCTCTCCATTTCTTTCCTTTCTTGCCATCTCTTTCCTTTCTCTCCATTTCTTTCCTTTCTTGCCATCTCTACCCTTTCTCTCCATTTCTTTCCTTTCTTGCCATCTCTTCCCTTTCTCTCCATTTCTTTCCTTTCTTGCCATCTCTTCCCTTTCTCTCCATTTCTTTCCTTTCTTGCCATCTCTTTCCTTTCTCTCCATTTCTTTCCTTTCTTGCCATCTCTACCCTTTCTCTCCATTTCTTTCCTTTCTTGCCATCTCTTCCCTTTCTCTCCATTTCTTTCCTTTCTTGCCATCTCTTCCCTTTCTCTCCATTTCTTTCCTTTCTTGCCATCTCTTTCCTTTCTCTCCATTTCTTTCCTTTCTTGCCATCTCTACCCTTTCTCTCCATTTCTTTCCTTTCTTGCCATCTCTACCCTTTCTCTCCATTTCTTTCCTTTCTTGCCATCTCTTCCCTTTCTCTCCATTTCTTTCCTTTCTTGCTATCTCTTTCCTTTCTCTCCATTTCTTTCCTTTCTTGCCATCTCTTTCCTTTCTCTCCATTTCTTTCCTTTCTTGCCATCTCTTCCCTTTCTCTCCATTTCTTTCCTTTCTTGCCATCTCTTTCCTTTCTCTCCATTTCTTTCCTTTCTTGCCATCTCTACCCTTTCTCTCCATTTCTTTCCTTTCTTGCCATCTCTTCCCTTTCTCTCCATTTCTTTCCTTTCTTGCCATCTCTACCCTTTCTCTCCATTTCTTTCCTTTCTTGCCATCTCTTTCCTTTCTCTCCATTTCTTTCCTTTCTTGCCATCTCTTCCCTTTCTCTCCATTTCTTTCCTTTCTTGCCATCTCTTCCCTTTCTCTCCATTTCTTTCCTTTCTTGCCATCTCTTTCCTTTCTCTCCATTTCTTTCCTTTCTTGCCATCTCTTTCCTTTCTCTCCATTTCTTTCCTTTCTTGCCATCTCTACCCTTTCTCTCCATTTCTTTCCTTTCTTGCCATCTCTTCCCTTTCTCTCCATTTCTTTCCTTTCTTGCCATCTCTTCCCTTTCTCTCCATTTCTTTCCTTTCTTGCCATCTCTTTCCTTTCTCTCCATTTCTTTCCTTTCTTGTCATCTCTACCCTTTCTCTCCATTTCTTTCCTTTCTTGCCATCTCTTCCCTTTCTCTCCATTTCTTTCCTTTCTTGTCATCTCTTCCCTTTCTCTCCATTTCTTTCCTTTCTTGCCATCTCTTCCCTTTCTCTCCATTTCTTTACTTTCTTGTTGTCTCTTCCCTTTCTCTCCATTTCTTTCCTTTCTTGTCGTCTCTTCCCTTTCTCTCCATTTCTTCCCACTTCATTATGTCTTTTTTATCTCATTTTTTTCTTTTTTATTTACTTCTTCATTTTTGCAATACTGCACTTTTTTTATATTTTTCATTTTTACCCTCTTCTTCCTTTTCTTCTTATCCTTTCACGCTGTCTTTCTTCATTTTTATTTTAATCTCTTTTTCTCCCTCGCTCTTTATTTTTGTCTTCAGACTTTTCCCTCTCAACTATCCTTTTTTTCTCTTTCTTGCTTTGTTTCACATTCTTCTTTTATTTTCTCTTCCTCTTCTACATAATCATTTCTCATCAGAAACTTAGTCTCCATTCAGGAGACAGTCTTCATGCTTTTGTCTGTCTGGAATAAGAATACCTTCACGGTTAAACTCAGTAATTCATTAAAGATCTGGCAGACCCTTTTCTGCCTGTGCAAACAGATCAATAACGTTCTTCTGAAATTATTTGCACAGATCTCTTTTCTTCTGCATCCTCAAATATCTGTCTTTGACACTGAAAGCAAATGGATTTGGTCTGATCATTGCCTTCAAGAAGATTTCTTAGAGCTGAAATCTCAAAATTAGATTCTGGTCTTCCTTTGTCTTGGTCAAGCACAGTTTTTAAATTATGTCCTTTTTCAGGAAGAACCGTAGAAAACTTTATCAACAATGTCTTTTTGTTCTCAAACCAAACTACCGTGGACATTGGATGCAAGAGAACTTCATCTGACATTTGAAATCAGATCTGACCCAATGAAATCTTGTTTTAAGAATGGAGAAATCTTAGCATGGAAGTTGGATTTACTCAGTAATAATGTGTTTAAGTTTGATTTACACTGATTGTAACTTACTCTAATTCTACTTGTTAAGTGAGTAAGCCCTGATATAGAAACAGGACATTCTGTCCAAATTCTTGTCCCATGTTATTCACAACAGTTCCGGGTCTAAATCTTCTTTTGGGTTTGATTGTCTACTAAGAACTATTTAAAGAAGTAAATTAATAAACTCTATCTTACCTTTAAGTAATCTGTCAAATTATTTTTGGATCAAAGACAACTAAAGGAAGTGTATTGAGAAACAACATACGTCCAATCATTTGTGAAGAATTAAGAAGTAAGGACATTTATGCTTAGAATCAGAGAGAGAGACAGTTGAAATTTCATGGACACATAATGAGGAAAGAAGACTTGGAAAATTTGATACTCACATGGCATATTGCAGGCAAGAGGGACATAGGAAAGCAGAGAGTAACCTACATAATGAGCTTGTGTAAATGGAAGTAGTGGAGATCCATGATCAACCTATCTTGAGCTTGTGTAAATGAATGGCAGAACAGGGATTGGAAGGATAGTGAGAAGACAAATGATACTGAGAACTACGAAAAAATTGGAAATTTTGTAAAGTTATGATCATCCACGTCCTGAAGCGACATGTCACATAGGAATGCAAGAAAATAGAACACAAAATAATTTGAGGTGGTTGATTAAAAAATAGTGCAAATTGAGAAGCAAAAATTTCATTTTCAAGTTAATATCGAGTGGTGTTTTGAGGAAAAAATGTTTTAAAAAGAGAAAGATTTGAATGCAAAGGAAATAGTTGCATTTTTTAGTTTTTATAGTGACTTTAAACTCAGGCAGAAGAAAATATGTTTTGAACGTTTCAAGCCAGGCAAAAATAGTAGTTTTTAACTAAGATATGTCAACAGTAAAAGGATACTCTACATTAGTAGAAATGATTTTTTATTGCTTTATCATCAAGTATGCTGGAAGAACTACTGCAGATGTATTTCTCTACATCTACTTGAATAAATTTTCTTGGCAGAATCTATCTTATATATTTAGAAGTCTACAATTTGAATATTGCTGCCATGTATGCAATGTAATTGGCCCTGATCTGGCTTCTGCTCTGCAGTCTCTCTCTCACAGATGCACTGTCACCTCTCTCTGTCTCTTTTATAAATACTTCCATGGTAATTGCTCCGATGAGCTGTTATCACTGATTCCCAGGCTCCATGAATTCAAGCGTCCTACGAGGCTGGCATCCCATTCCCACCCTTTCACTGTTGAAACTGTTAAATGTAGACGTCTCTTCTACTCCAATAGCTTCATATCTCACACCTCACGCCTATGGAACTCCCTTCCTCATTCCTGTTTCCCTGATGACTATGATCTCCAACTATTCAAGTGTAACATCAATCGACATCTCCAGTTGCCTTGATCTATCCTCTATCCTTCTCCACATCCTTTCCTCTAACACTCCTATCTGCACTCGCTCCAAATCCTCTGTAACCCCTTGCATGCTAGTGGCTTCCAGCCTTGCTGGGGTGAAAAGCTTAAAAAAAAATATCTAGCATAGTACTTTTATATATTTATATATTTGATTTGATAAAATCCAAAGAAGAAATTGCAATGTTAATGGTCCTGACCTGGCATCTGGACATCAGTCATTTTCCCATTGCTGCAACATGACTTCCCTGTGCCTTTTCTATAAATACTTTCATGGTAATTGTTCTCATATGTACTAGATTGGCAGTAAGGTCTCATCGTCTTACAGCATAAGTTCTCTCGCACTTCTCACTTGTGGAATTCTCTTCCACCTTCTTGCCTTCCAGTTAACTTTGATCTTCAAAAATCTAAATACAATGTCAATTGTCATCTTCTGTTTTCTTAATTCTTGTTCTTTTATTGTTCTCTCGCCTTAATAATGTTTTTTCCTCATATTCTCTCACACTCTAGTAATCCCTTGAATCTTAATAGCTAGGGCATCAGCAGCTGAAGCATAACTCTTTTGGCACAGGTCCAAGGTTTCTTGAGGCCGCCAGATGCCATATATATATAGGGATCAAATAGGTATCAGAATGCACAGAATGATATTTATAATGTTTAAACATTTTCTATATGTTTCTTATTTTATCATTCATATATATATATATATATATATATATACACATACATACACACACACAGTTGTATGGATATGAGTTTGACACTGGGTTTCATGCTTTTGTGATCATCAGACAAACTGGTTATTTTTTTAATAAACAAACTCATATCCATAAAACTGAATATGTTAGCTCTATCTCTGATATTGACCACTTTCCACTAAGTACTGAGCATATAAAATAAAATATATATATATATATATATATATATATATATATATATATATATATATATAGCATGACTCTTCGGCAGAATTGAGTCACTGTCAGTCACTGTGTGTTTATCTAAATCTAAAAATAAATACGCTAAGATTCACCTTCATCCCTGCTGTGCGCTGACGGCTTAGTGGTAGAAGTTCCAACTGATGCCAATTCAGTCGGGTTTCGATCCTAGCTAGAGGCAACCGGACATCTAGCCACACTGATGAGCTGTGAAACAGCGAAACAGTCTGTCTGTGGATGACAAAAATATATATATATATATATATATATATATATATATATATATATATATATATGCACACACGCACACGCACACACACATGTTAGCATATTCTTTTTTTTTCAGCATGCCTGAAAAATTACCATGTTTTGATGAAAATGAATTGATCTTTTAATTATCTATTTTTTTCTATCAGCTTAATATATATTAAATTCTTTGCTCAGAAGAAAACAGAACAGCTAATTAAACACTAAGAAACTATATGAAGGGTTACTGAAAAGTTCTCAGCCTGACTAAGAATTTGGTCATTTCTTAATACTATTGTTAATACTGTTGTCCACTGAATACAAGTCCCAAGAGCCATTCAAGGTAGAGGGTTACTGAGTAAGGTTGTTCTATGGGCATAACAGGAGGCAGGAAGTGTAGATTATGAGGATAGATAATTGTTGATTCTAGTTTACAATCAGAGTGATTTGGGAAGCATTCTCTCAGGAGTATGTTCCACAAAGTAATGGTCCTTGGGAATCAGCTGAGTGGAACTTTGTCCTTACTTATCAACAGCTCATATATGATTATCATTTGAGATTTGAAGTGAACTTGACTTCTGACAAACATCCAAGGCAAGAGGAGGCCTTATTGAGAGTGCATCTATTTAATCAAATTTTAGGAAGAGTATCAGACCAAGAATTTTCCAGTCTTCCTTTATAAATCACCTTTTTGATATTAATCAGTTCCCTTTGCTTTCTTTGTGTGGTGATGCTGTAACCCTAGACTCCACTGGTAGTCTACAGGGTTAATATAACATTCATCCATTTGCTCTGTTATGAGTGTATTTCCTGTAAAATAATTTAAATCTTTTTTTTTGTGCATTATATACTTCTTGTTTTTAACTTGATTTTTAATTCATCCCTTTTGTTAGAATAAAATTTCAAATGAATAATAAATAGCAAACTTTAAACTAAAATCCGACTTTATCTGACCAATTCTTTTTTAGCAGTTTTGTACTTGTAAAATCCACAATGTCCACATAATTGAAATGTTTCTATTTTAAAAAGCAAAAATAAACAAATAAATAATTTACACCTGTTCTTTTTTTAATATCAAATTGTATAAAAAGGTATTTTTAGAAAATATTTTCTTCCTGTTATTTATATATTTTTTCCTGATGATTTGTTGTCCAGGTGTTGAAAACTGGATTGAATCAGAAAGTAGGTTGTTTTTCTCATCTTTTACTCTCAAATGGTTTTCCTGTTGTTCTATCTTTCCCAAGTGTTTTAAAGTTCATGCCTTTCAAAAGGGCTTTAGCCTCGCATTGTTATTGAAACCACATATTCATCTTATTTTGAAACCATTCAGTTCCTCAATTTGTTGATGTGCCAAGAATTAAATGTAGTTTGCACAGAGGTTGAATAGTTTTGTTTCTAACAGGAGAGAAGGGGGAGCAAATGAGGGAACAAAATGCTGGCAAGAATTTTAACTTGAATTAAGTGAAAGGTACAAAGAAAAATTTTGAATAAGTCTTAAAATTCAGACTTCTGTTTGCACTAATAATCAATATTTTTTAAATCCACCTGGAATTTACTGTGATGTGAAATTATTGGCAACTTTCTTGAATAACTTTAGCAATGTGTGTCGGGAGGACGTTTTTTGTAAATTTTGTGGTTATATTGCCAGTATTTTGTGGAGATTTTTTTGTCTTAGATTTTAGCTTTCAATCATACTTTTGAACACACAGTCTACATATCAGAAAATCCACCATTCCTGTTTTGGCTCATGAAGATGGCTAAATTGCTAGAACAAGGGATGAATTTACTACTTAATATCATGAAACATGAGATCCTCACCCATGAATTATTGCAAGGTCATTTTTTGTCCCCCATTGCTGGGTTGGTGAGTTTTCTTACCATAACTCATCTAGAAAAAGGAAAATGATGAATTCAAGACTGAATCAAATATTCTGAAAATAGTTTATGGATATTAATTTTCTAATACTCAGGGTATTTTACTGCATCTCTTTCACTTAGTTTTGTATGAAAAAAAATTATTACAAACAAAAAGAATATAAACTTATTAATCTGTAAAAGAGTATATCTATCTATCTATCTATCTATCTATCTATCTATCTATATATCTATCTATCTATATATATGTTATATCTCGTGCAAGATATAATAAACAAAGTAAACCCGAGTGTAGGTTCAATAATAACTTTATAATCGGATGTAGTACAGAGACAGAGTCGAGAGTATGCTAACCTCAATAGGTGTTACAAAGGAAGTCGCTCCTACAAAGGAAGTCGCTCCTACAAAGGAAGTCGCTCACAACCACCTGCTGTGGTCGCACTTTATCGGCAAACCATCTGTCCATTATCGTGAATGGGGAAGTTGGGTTATACCATCACAACAATATATATATACATATATATACATACATACACATATATATATATATATATATATATATATATATATATATAATATCACTTGATGATTAGTAGGGATACTTCCAAGGAGGATAAAAATCCAAAGAGAGCTCTATGTAAGAACAGAGCAATGTAATAATGAATACAGAATCCTTAAAAATACATCAGGTCAGGTTATAATTTATTTTGTGGACTTCAGAAGTCCAGACCAGTTCAATTAAATTCAGACAAGGAAAAGTGAAAGAAAATAAAAAGAAGAGAGAGAAAAGAGACAAAGGAAAACATTTTAATATTAAAAGAGGAAAGAACAAAAAGGGAACGAAAGACAGATTTCAATATAAGGTTTTTTAGCGGGGAGAGAAAGCAAAATAGACATGGGAGGAGAAAGGGAAAGAAAGTGAGAGAGGAGAAAAAAGGAAAGAAGGAATTAAGGAATTCAGCAAGTCAATAGGGTGACCCAGAAAATATTTTTTTCCCAGATGTTGGGGAGGAGGTGGGGTCACTTGACAAGTTTAAAAACAGGGTGGGGAATTGGAGTGATTATTATCACCATATATTTATATGTATGTGTATATGGGTATGTATATGTGTTTATGTATGGATGTGTGTGTATATATGTGTATTTTTATGTGTATAGGCACACACACACACACACACACATATATATATATATGTGTGTGTGTGTGTGTGTATGTTTGTGTATGTATATGCACACACACACACACACACACACACACACACACACACACACATATATATATATATGTGTGTGTGTCTTTGCATTTTTAAGTTTTTAGTTACTTAAAATGGTCCTTATCTCTATTAATTTAATCAAAATTTTTGAGGGTTTTTCAAATTTTAAATTTTTTAAAGAATTTCATTTTTTTAAAATGATGTTATTTCTTTATATTGATGACAAATATTTTAATAATATTATTAATATTTTTATTATTATTATTATCAATTTGTAATTGTGACCGTTATAATGTGATGGTGATGATAGTTTCACTGCTTAAAATGACTAGACAATTTCAGCGTATCTGTTTTGAATATGATCACTCCCTTCCTCCACCCTGTTTTTTAACTTGCCAAGTCCCCCACAATCTGGACGAAAAAAATCTTTTCTGGGGTCACCCTGTCTACTATACTTAATTCCTTCCTCCCTTCTTTCCCTTTCTCATTTCCTTTGCCTTTCCCCTCCCCATGTCTATCTCTCTTTCTCTTCCCCCTAAAACCCCTTATATTGAAATCTCTGTCTTTCACCCCCTTTTTTTCTTCCCCTTTTAATATTAAAACTTTCTCCTTTTTCTCTCTCTTCTCGCTATTTTCTTCATTCCTTTTCTTTTGTGTCTGAATAAATTGACCTCCATTTATTTATTTGTAAAACTGGTTTGAAGAGATAGCTGTCTGAAGTCTACAAAATAAATTATAACCTGACCTGATGGATTTTTTAAAGATTCTGTATTCATTATATATATATATATATATATATATATAAACAATTCACATAAAGTAAACTAGAATGTTATATGAACTAAGACTCCTATAACACAACAAACTAATCAATAATGAATAAATAGAAAATAGTCAAAGTAATCAATAATAAATAATGAGTGAAAAAAGTGAATAAATAAAACTATAAAATCCCTACAAATAACCACATTCAGATCCACAATTATTTCTACTCAATATTCTCTAGAATAATTTGAAACCTAACCATTACTGTTCACCTAATAACCATCAGCATAATACAAAAGATATTACTACCCATAATGCACCGCTGACCAACATATATAAATTCTTGTTCGAAAACCAACACACCTGGCCTGAAGATTGTATTCAAGTCATGAAACAGACTGTTATCACTTTTATCATATATAATAAAAATATAGTTTTAAGATATATTAAAGTGCTCAATATCAGGGATAGAGTGTATATAAATATAAAAGTGAACACTGAAGTAATCACCCAGCAGCAACACTTTATTTCATGCTTAAACACAATTATCAGCCCCAAGAGTTATGTTTTTGTTTGATTATTTATATATGCTGGGCAATGGTGCATTATGGGAAGGCTTTGTATTATTCTAATGAACATTTGAGTGGGCAGTAACTGTTATGCTTCCAATTATTCTAGGGGCTTATTGAGTGGAAATAATTGTGGATCCGAATGCAGTTTTGTGACTGTTTTATAGTGTTGTTTGTTAATTTGTCTCTAGAAGATCCAGATTTTGTGGATGCATGGATTTGATGTTTTTCTGCCAGTGCGAGAAGTAAAAAGTTGAAAGACAACAAGGAAGCGAAAATGAAATTACAGATTTATTCTTGGCTACAGCTGGATGCGAGGCGATAATGAAAGTCTCCACCATGGTATATCCCACAAACTTGGAAGACCTGACTTTCTAAAAAAATAAGTCAGATTATAAGGAGAAACATGAGACAAAAAAAGGCTGGTAGTGGCAGAAAGAATGAAGTTCATGTCGATGAAACAAGAAATTGACGAACCAATTATAAAGTATCTACACCGTCTACGAAATGTGAGTAGATATTGCGAATTTGAAAAACTTGGACAAGACGGACAGACTATTGAAGAGGACTTGATTCAATTAAGGTTAATTGAAGGTATGTGCAATGCATCACACCGATATAAAATAATGGAACTACTACAAATAGGAAATATGTCTTTAAATACATGCATTGACTTTATACAGCAACAAGAATTGATACAGAAATACAACCATCATAAAAGTCAACCCAGCGAACAAATATTCGCTGATATGTACATGCTAAAAAAGATAAGAAAATGTGCGTATTGTGGACATGAACATGAAATAAAAAGGGAAAAATGCCCAGCATTTGGAAAAACCTGTACAAATTGCTTAAAAAAGAACCATTTTCAAGCAGTATGCAAATTCAAAAAGAAAACCGTTGAAAGAGTTGAAGAAAACGAAACCAATATGGAAGTGTTCACACTAAAAGATAAGAATATAGAAAAACTTGAACAAAAGAAAAAAGACATTATATTAAAAGTTAAAATTAACAACTGCAATTTAAATATGCAAATTGATACTGGGAGTGAAGTAACGCTGATACCAAAATTTTTGGGAACACATTGGAAAGCCACCTTTACGAAAGAGCAGTTTACAACTCTGCCAATTTGATGGGTCGGTCATAAAAACTTTAAGATACTTTGATGGTTCCTTGGAGTTAGAAGATAAATTTGAAGTAATACCTATAATTGTCACAAGTTGTAAAAAGAACCACGGACTTCTTGGAAACGACGTGCTTAACATAAATTCTACCAAATTAATTTATGAGATAAAAATGGAAAAAATTGGAAAGTTAAAAAACTATAAAGCGAGTTTAAAATTAAAAGAAAATGTCTCCCCTCTTATTATGAGGCACGAAAATTACCAGTACATTTGTTGCCATTAGTAGTAACAAAACTACGAAAATTAATAGAACAAGACCTTCTTGAACATGTTCCCCCTGGGGGCAGCAAATGGGCATCACCCATTGTAGTGTTGAGGAAGACAGATGGTGATTTACATATTTGTGGAGATTACAAAATAGGCGTAAATCACAAAGTCTGTTTGGATTCATATCCCATACCGAATGTTGAAGTTGCATTACATGAACTGGCAGGAATGAGCGTTTTTACAAAAATAGATTTAAAAACGGCATACCACCAAATACCAATAGACGATAACTTCAAAGAAGTAACCACGATAAATACGCCAATAGGGTTACTAAGATGGAAGAGGATGCCATATGGAATAAAAACCGCAAGCGCCATATTTCAAAGGGCCATCGAACAGGTTTTAGAAAATATGAAAAATATGATTTGTTAGCAAGACGATATATGCATAGGAGCTACTAATGAAAAGGAATTAAAAAAGAAAACCGACATAATCTTGAATAGATTAAGAAATGTTGAAATGACAATAAATGAATAAAATGTGTAAGCAATTGTAGTAAAATATCTTTTTGGGGTTTTTCCATTTCAAAAGAAGGTATATCACCAGACCAAGCCTTAATAGAAAAAATACTAAAAGTAGCTACACCTACAAATAAAAAAGAACTGGAGTCTTTTTGGGGATTGGTGAATTTTTACAGGCGATATGTACCAAAATACATGAACTTGACTGAACCGTTTGCAAATTTAAGAAAAAAGAACGTTGAATTTATTTGGTCAGAGGAACAACAAAAAGCTTTTGATAGATTAAAAGAAATTATGGCAAAGAAACCAGTAGTGAAAATGTTTGATCCAAAAAAGGACATGACGTTAACCACAGATGCAAGCGAACATTCAATATTGGGAATATTATCACAAGAAGTCACATCCAATAATATATTTATCAAGAAGACTAATGAACACTGAATTTAATTATTCAAATATAGAGAAAGAAGCATTGGCTATCGTCTGGACAACTACTAGAGCCCGACAATTTTTGATTGGAAAGAAATTTCTGTTAAGAAGTGATCATAGACCATTAGAGTTTATATTTAACCCAAGGAAAGAATTACCCAAAGCCACAACATTGAGGATACTAAGATGGGCAATAAGATTGATGGCATTTGATTTTGATATAGAATATGTAAAAGGAAATTCAATTCCACACGTAGATGCACTATCAAGATTGAGATTTTACAAGGAGTCAAAAGATAAAACAGAAGAAGAATTTGAAGATACATTCTTACATTTGGTAGAGACGGATGCTTTGTCTTTAGATAGAATGGCTGCGGAAACTAGACATGATCCAGTACTAAGTAAGATAATATCAAGAATAAGAAAAAACTCATGGGGAAATTGTTCTAGGGCAGAAAGACCCTACAAAGAAATAAGACAGAAATTAACGATAGAACATGGAGTGATTTGTAATGGGGATCTGGTAGTTCCCACAGAAACACAAAGAAAATTGGCAATAAAAAGTGTACATGATGATATACACTGTGGAATAGTGGATACACAAAAAAGGATAAAATTAGAAGCATGGTGGCCGGGATATTCAAGAGATGTCGAAGAATATATAAAAAGGTGCAAAAAATGTAAAGAATTAAGAAACTTTACACAGACTACTTTACATCTGTGGCCTAGAGAAGTGGAGCCATGGAGTCAGGTGCATATGGATCATGCCTATATTAATGGAGTGGGACTCTTATTAATTCTAGTAGACTCTTTTTCAGGCTGGCCTGAAATAATCCGGGTGCCAGACAAGAAAAGTTCTATGATAAAACAGATTCTAAGGGTCATATTTTCCAGAAATGGCATACCAAAAACCCTGGTATCTGACAATGCACCAGAATTTTGTGATGAAGATCTTAATTTATGGTTAGAAAAAATAGGATGTAAACCATATAAGACACGCCCATATCACCCTCAGTCAAACAGGTTAGCGAAAAGAATGGTGCAGACCATAAAAACGGGACTAAAAGCATGCTCTCAGCAAAAAGAAAAAGTAGAAGTTTTTCTACCAAGGCTGCTTTTAAGCTATCACACAATACCACACACTGGAAGACTAGAAAACCCATCAGCTTTAATGGGAAGACAAATTAGAGCTCCGCTAATGATGTCGTACTCCACAAATGAAATGTGGTACAAAAAGAACAAAGAAGCAAATCCGGAAAGGGCAGAATTTATCATGCAAAAAGGCCACAATACAGCTATAATAAATAGAGAAAACGGCAACAGTGTATTAGCCCATGCAGATGAAATAAGGACCCAGGGTGAATATGAAGAGCAAAATGATGGAGAAATGTCTACGATTCCATCCGTTAATGATTTATTAGAAGAACCGTTTCAAAATGAAAAATCAGAAGACAAAATAATGCAGGATCAAGTGGGCCAGAATGAGTTTGAAAGTTCGGACAAGGATCAAATAATGCAAGAAAATGCCTATGATTACAGCTTAGCGCAGGACAGATCTAGGTCTCCCAGAGAAAGAAATACGGGAGAGAGAGAAGTAGGGCAAAGTAATGAAACTATCATGAGAAGAAGTACAAGAACTACTAGAGGTATAAAACCTGTACGTTTCAGGGAGATGTAGTGACACTGGCAAATTACTATGCCTAATTTTTATAAGTGCAAGAGAAAGCCTATATAACTCGTCACTGAGAATAATGAGTGGTACAAGCTTAGTGACTGACTAGTGCTAAACCTTGACTTCACAGCAGGGAGATTCATTCTTTGCTTTGCAGTTATACTTGGGTTTTATTTGTGAGGGTGGTTTGTTGGTTGTTTTCCTGTTGTGCTTTTTATTATTTGTGTCATGTTCACTGCGCAACTGTAGCTGATTTGTCTTGTGGAGAGTGCTTGATGCAGGGAAATGTTTGTGTATGAGTTTAATGAATATTTTTCCTATGTTTGTTGATATATTTTGGTTGTATGGTGGTTTAACAATAAGATGTTTCTCTTCCTGTTGTTTATTTTGTACCATGTGTTGTGTATGTGAGTATTGTCAAAAATCCACTTTCTTTTCATGTTGTTTCATAATATTTCTTGGATTCATTGAAGATGGTTAATTGATTGTGGGATCTGTTTGATTATTGCTGGTGGGTGATTGGAAGATGTGTTATATAAGTGGTTAGTCATTAAGTTTTGTGTATGGTTGATATGTACCTTTTCTTAGGTTGAATGTGGCATCTATCCCCATCTATCTATCTCTTTCTATATATATATATATATATATATATATATATATAATTTTCAGTATTTCTTGATGTAGAATTATAACTGGCATTTGTTGGATTTCATATACTCTGTCCTTGGTTCTGAAGAAGTCCTTTCACCTGGATGAAACATGTAATGGTGTTTTTTCCCATTTTTCCTTTAAATTACCTCCATGTATATATATATATATATATATATATACACACACACACACACACAAAAGAGCTACTGAAAGATTTTTGCCCTGACCAAGAAGAAATTCTGACTGTTGGTCAGATTTTGTGAAGTATACAAAGCTAAAAAACATTTCAGCAAACTCCTGTATATTTGTGTACATGTACATATATATATATATATAGATATATATAGAATCAATGGATCTCATTTTTTAAACAGGCCAATAGACAAAAATAAACTGTTTAAATAAATGGAGCATCTTACTCAAATACAGGCATCCACTAAAATATAATTTAAAGTAAACGATATATATATATGTGTGTGTGTGTATGTGTGTGAACAGTTTGTATATAGAAATCAAAATATATTTTAATATACTTTTTCTGAGCTTCATGTAGCTTGGTATATTACATTGGTTTGTTGGCAGTTACTGTTTAGTGAGCAATTTGGACATTGTTCTGCATTTAAAAGTGGGTGCTTTTGGTGCTTGAGGTGAACTGGTGATTTTTCTGTTGTCTTTTTATGATTTGTAGCATATTTTCATTGCAGTTATGCATATGTTTTAGAGCATTGTTTATTTTGTGCAATTTGCATGATGTTTCTAAGTGTTTTTAAATATTTGACTTACATTTGTTTTTATATTTTTACTATACATCGGATTGAACCATGATGCTTATTTATGATTTCATATTTTTGTTTTGTTTGGTGCAAATATAAGTTTTGCAGAAAAAAAATGTTTCTTTAGCGCCATTTCATACCAATCTGGTAAGTTGTTGGATAATTTGAAAATGACAGCTAGTAAATTTGCTTGATTACGATAGATGGTTGGTTGGGGGATATATGTATATAAAATGCAGGATTGTTCCTGAAAGGTTAGTATATCCTTTTTAGGAGATTTGAAAATTACATCTTGGATATCTACGTCTTTATGTTTATTTCTCTGTCAATTTCAAATGTTCCTTCTCGGAAAAATTTTGCTATTTTCTGGTTTCATCTGTTTTCGTTGAAGTTTCTTCAGATTAAGAGACTGTACAGGCACATGTCTTTTTTTATTAATTATTCTAGCTAACATATGCTGTACATATATTCAAACGAGTCATTCTGTCATATCTTCCCATGCTTACAACCAATGCTTCTTCTGTCTTTTTCTCTACATATGCCATTTCATTGTCAAATAGAAGGGATTTTTGTAATTTTCCTTGCTTTGTTGTGATTTTTCTGTATTCCTTTATTTAGGAGATGACCTTATGTAAAATAGACTCAGTGATAAATTGGTAAAATCTTTAATACCAAGTTGGGTGAATGCACAGTGACGTCTGGTATGTTAGGAACCAGTCTATTACTGATCGTGTATGTTTCCATTGATTTTGACATCAAATTTTTCTCTGTTCTGCGTTAATTTCACCAAGTATAATTTTACTTATTTTTCACTAGTTCCCTTTTTGTTGGGTTTATTACTCTGCATGTTGGGTTAGCTCTGAAGTTTTCTTTGTAGTCTTTTAGCATGATGAATGGTTGTATCGTTGTTTATACAATCATCGTCTTTGGCTTTGAGGTTAATTTTGTCTTTTGTTGTTTTGTGTATTTTCTTTTATGTTTTTTTTAGTAACTAACAGAATAAAAAATAATATTGTATTCTTGAAGTTTTACTTTGTACACATTTCTAGTTTTATTGATAGGATGATGATATTAGAGTTATACTTTTTCTTATTATCTTTTTTTTCTTTTGTTTGGCATTCATTGAGGTTATAGTAGAATTATATTTGTTCAGTCCTTTTCTAAGTTTTTTTGTTTTAAATGTGGGCGTATTTCATTTTGAATCAATAGTTTTCTTTTTGCTTGTTTTTTATAATATATTGCTGGTTTAAGAAGCGTGTTTTCCATTTTTTTTTCTTTTTATAGGAACCAGATCAGGCCAAGTATGAAGTATTGCTGCTATCTCTGGGCTGAAACTGCCCAATCTTTTCTTTTCAGCCTCAATGCAGTTCAAAAGTGTGCATGTGGCCTTCTGAGTGATGAATTATTTTCCACCCTATATCCCCTTTCCTACAGACTTAACATCACACACCAATCACTTATCTACTGATGTTTCCTTGGAAAATGTTCTGACAAGCGACAATTCCTAGTCCCACCACATTATAGGAAAAAAAAACATCATACCACATACACAGGGATGTCTTATCTTAATTCTCTTTGTATTTTATCAGTAAGCAAAAGGGTAAATAGAACCTTGCTGGGTTGTGATGCTCTCTGTGGATGAGCAATCTGAAGCACACCGGATTAGATGGTGGTTTTTCTTACAGATGGGTATGCAAGTTCAAACCCTGCCTGAGAGCACATTCTCTTTATTAAGTTTTCTCAAGTGCACAGGCCTTTAGATATAATACACACTGTTTTATAAAAGACGGAATCTATTTCAAACACAGATATCTACAAAAAAGTAACACTAAAATCACTAGCAACAGTCTGTTTCACCCTTGAACTCAACTGTCACGCCTGACGATTGTGTTAAAGCTTCTGTCGCCTCCAGGTATTAATTTCAATGTGCACTTTCATATTCATATACACACTCTGTCCCTGATATAAAGGACTTTAACCCATAAATATAGCATAGCTTAAAACTATATTTTTATCATATATGGATATGATGATCTTTTATGTGTCGTGTCCCTCTACTTTCAGGATGATTGTGGCTCTCTCCAACTTCCTATCCATTGTAGTTTCAAGCAATATTTTTTCTCTTGCTACCTTTTCCAGTCCATATTTTGGTATCCATTTACACAAGCTCAATTATTTCTATTTCTCTTTGCTTCTCTTACTTTCAATATATCTTGTGAGTATCACATTCTCCAAGCACTCTTTTCTCATTATATGTCTCAGAAATTTCTCACATCAAACATATATGGGAAATTAAAAACAAAAACAAAATCATACCAAATCATATGTTATACTTGCTTTGACTTTTCATAGCACGCATCTTGACAATTTGTCTAGAGTTGAATAGAATAAAATTATTTATATGCACACTCTCAGTAGATTTATCTCTGTGTATGTCTGTGTGTGTGTGTGTGTGTATTCTCTAATTAGAATTGTGAGATTGAAATTTTTTTATGATCTGGAGGTAATTTCATTTTAAATTGATAATTTAAATTTAAATATATTACTCTTTAACTATCAATATTGATAGTAAAATATTAAAATTAGAAATATTTGTTTTGAGATTTAAACACATAAGTCATCACCTAACGTTTGAACATTAACTGTGAAATTTAAGGAAAAATCTAAATAGATATAAATATAAATATGTGTAAATATTTGAAAATATATGTGTAAGTATTGATATATGGATATACATAGGTACCTGTGTATATCGATACATGTGTATGTGTGTAATTGCACATGTAAATGAACGTATGTATATGTGAGATTTACATAAGTGTATGTGTGGTGTATATATATATATATATATGTGATGAAACAAAATCTTTAATATTGCCTTCAAATATTACTCCATCTTAATTTAAAACCTAAACTTTTAATAAAAAAGATTACCCATCTAAAAATAGTCACAAATTACATTTATGAATTAGATTCAAACTCATAGAGATGTTACCTTAACAATCATTTACAATATTAAAAGATTACTATCAGTAAACTGTTATATTTTAAATAAATTTTTTTAATTTATTTTCTATGAATGTGTTTTTAAATATACTATTTAACTCATATTAAATCCCTAAATTATTTGCAAAAGAGTTAAATATTTAAATTGCTAGCAAGCATCAAATTAATTTCTTCATGGATTTTTTAAACATTTAAACTACTATCAAACATTAAAATCTTTTTTTTTACATAAATTGCTAAAAATATACAACCTCTCCTCTTTCTTACTAAAACCTAATTCCAGCTTCTTTCTCTTTACTTCCCCCTTCTTTCTTTCTTTTTATTTTTTCTCTCTTCTCCCCCTTCTCTTTCAATATATCACTTCTGTTAAGTTAACCGATTAAATAGGTCAATGTCTAGTCCCTCCTCCCCTAATACTAAGTATGATAGATAGAAATATTAAAATAAACTCTCTCTAAACTCGATCATGTCTCTCACACCACTCCTCACTACCTTCTCTGTTAAATTACATAAACTTCATACTACCCGTCAAAAGTGTAAATTTTCATTTCATTTTTCGTTTCACCTTTTGGAAGTGAAGTCTGATGATCCAACATCCTTTAAAAGGGCTATGGTGAAATAAATTATTACATGAGAGCCATAAAGTGGTCTTTTTGTCTTTAATATATATATATATATATATATATATATAATAATTCATAACCAATGTTTAATGCTCAGGAGATCTTCAGATAATCAAGTATTCTGAAGACCAAGTGAGCATGAAACTGGGGTTACAACTAGGGCCATCCTTTCATAAGAATTAATGTCTCTAAGTGTATTTTGGTCTGTCTAGGTAATCTAGATATTGAGCACTTTACTGAATAGGTAGGTGTTTGCCTTTAGGCCTTTTCCTTATTGCTGTCCTTGTTTGAGATTTTCTCTTGTTTAAGGGTGTAGTTTGTTCATGTGTTTTCCAATGGGAAGTGCATTTTTTCGCAAGAGACTTACATGTTGATGTAAGTGGAAAAGTAAGAAGAGGCTGCGAAAAATTTATTGCAGAGTATTTATAATGCCAGAGATTGTCCCCAAGTAGCAATTTTAGGTAAGTGGAGTTAGCCCCATATATATATATGTATATATATATATATATATATATATATATATATATATATATATAACGTCTGTTACCTTTAGCATCCTGACTCCAGATTTTCGTAGACAGACCCTCCAGCAATTACTCAGTCCACTTATGAGGGGGTATCAGCAATTCACTCTGTCTGTCTGTCTCTCTCTCTATATATATATACATAATCAAAAGGAAAATGATTTTTACAAAAGCGTTTTGTCTCCTGAAGGACTTTATCAATTGATATCTCATGATAAAATATAGTTTTAAGATCTGCTATTTCTATGAGTTAAAGTGCTCAATATTAGGGATAGAGTGTATATAAATATAGAAGTGGATATTGAAGTCAACACCCAGAGGTGACTGTCTGTTTCAGGCTATGATGATTGCTTTTAGCATGAAACAAACTGTCACCTCTGGGCGTTAACTTCAATATCCATATATATATATATATATATATATATATACAGAGAGAGAGCGAGATTCCTCATGGTTAACTAATTTTAACTTGACGTGAATATAACAAATGAGAAAAAAGAAGAGAAACATATCTGGAGCTGGGAATATTTGTCCAATTCTCCAAATGCCTAACTTGTTGGCTCCCCTCTTAAGAAACTCATTATCCACATTTGTAGCTATTCTGTATCTATTAAATGTTGATTTCTTTGCACATCGAGCCCATTTCTTGTGCAAACTGCCACCTGCTGGCTCCAAATCTGACAAAAATACTGAATGCTAATTGTTTGCCTGAGTTCTTTAACTGGCACACAATCCTGCATCAAGGAAACCACCATCAATTTTACTCCCCCCCATTGTAAATGCTGCTATTAATTCTTATTGATAGGCTCCTGTAGAGGACAATAAAATCAGTTTGCCTTCATTGAATTCTTCAGTCTCTTTTCCTTTTCTGATAGACTTGTTCAGCTATAGAGTTTCTTTTTCTTGTCATACAATTTTATTATATGATTTGGAACAAATTGATATGAAACCTTTCTTTTAAGAAATCTTTTCTCGCTGACAGTGAAAGGTTAATGCTTAATATCTTTATACTTTAACCTTTTGTTTACACTTCAGTGTTTATTCACATCATTCTCAGATATTGGAATAATGCTCTGAGCTTGAAATATGTATATATATATATATATATATATATATATATGCACACACACACAGAGTAAGTTCAGTTGAGGATTAAGGAAAGTTTTCTGCCATGAAAATAATTTATTCTGTCCCAAAAAATTGGCTTAAAGTTAAAAATGTGGCAAATCTTCTAGTCATAAATTTGATAGGTATTCCATTTGATCTTTGGGACTGCAGCAGTTCAGTTCAAATGTGGCTCAGAAACACAGCTAATGGCACTAGAATCAAAAAGCATCATACTTCTGAACAGAAATATGATGAGAACAGAATTTCAATCTGGAAATATCTTAATAAATAAACCTTTTCTATTAAATTATCAAAATGGTTTAATTCTTTTTGATACTATAAAGTGACTTGTTTCCATTCTCAGATTGAAAAGAAAATAAGCAGAATAGTTTCCTAAAGATGACCTGCCTTTATAAAACCGGTTCCTGGAAATCTGGGATGCCATTATTCGATATATATATATATATGTATATATATATTAAACTCTTGATAATATATTTCTATTGAGCACTCTTGAGAGACAGCCTAATTTTACAAAAAGCATTTGCCTATGCTAAAATGCAAAGCTCTTTGGTAAAATGAATATGAGCACTCTGACTGACTGGCATTTGTTTACATTCATAAAAACAGTATGCTAGAATTAGCAGTTTCTCTCTGCTGAGTTCTGATGGCTTAGGGGTAGAAACTCTGACTGACACCAAATCGGTTGGGTTTCAATCCTGGCGAGAGACTTTCAGACATCTAGTCGCACTGAGGAGCTGTGATACAACAAAACAGTACTGTCTGCGAATGACACACACACACACACACACACACACATATATATATATAAACTTTCTTGTGTTGATTTCAGTATATGTTCTCTGGCAATTAAGAAAGAACTTTATAGTAATAGCTGCAAATTCTTTAAAAATGACTGATGTTGTGATTCTGGTGAGAGAATGAAAATATATAGTGAAAGTTAGTTTTACAAGATTGTTTAAAAAAATAGGTTTAACATACAGAAAAAAGTAAAATTAAATCTGACATGATTCTTTGTCTATATTTGCTTTTAATATCTTGCAGGTGTTTCTTTGTAAGTAAATTTGCTTTAATGACTTAGATTTGAATGTTTCTCTATCTACAGTCGTCAATAATTAAGTCTGTAGTTTTATGAAGCAAAAACGAATTTATCAGACACAATAAATACTGATTTTCAGCATAATTTCCTTCCTTGTCAATGCACTTCATCCAATGGTCAATATTAATAGCATCAAGTAAACAATATGCAGTAAAACTTTCAGATCAAAATTTAGCTTATAACTAGGCATCAGGCTCTGACCTTATAGATCCAACTTCATATATAATTATTTTTCAAACTTTGTCTGGCACAATGACATATTTGTGGGTATCTTCTAAAGCTCAAATAATTCCAGTCACAAACTGATTTATGAGTCAAGGTTGTTATCCATTATAGTCCAGTTATGTCTCTCCCTCTGATGATAATAATATCTATTGATGTACAAAAATTTTATTATTTAAGTTATGCCATAGCAAACAGAATTTTTATCAATAAAGTTCTCAACAGCTGTCTAGAGCAGTAATTATTATATTAAAAGTTCACAAGATCAACTTTGAGTTTCACAATAATTCACTTTTCAGGGCCCAGATTGTAAAATGTAAATGCAGAAAATTTTAAAATTTTGTTCGCATATATAATAAACATTATATATATATATATATATATATATATATATATATATATATATATATATCTATGATGGACTCTACCATCGTTTTCGACGTATGAGTGTCTTTGAGTTCAGTTTTTATATTTATGTTTCATATGAGACAAAAATCCTGCACGAGATTTGCAAACAAATCCACACAAAGGGCATACTGAAGGGTTGACTGTCATATTGGCTGATGTATTAGCCCAAGATTTAGTGTTACTTCTTAATTCTCTCAGATGGTTGAGATGATACTTTTCAAAGCTGGTTATACCTCAGTATTTATCCCGTTTGTTTGGTTTTCAACAGCAAGTTTGAACTCCTCTACAGGGATGTTTGCAGCAGTTAAATTGTATTTAAGTTTGCCCTTGAAGCATAACCAAGGAAGGACAGCCTTCATTACGTTTACCATGAAAAAGTTGGTTATACATGAGGATTTTTGGCATCTGATCATTACTCATTCTGATGACATGACCAGACCATCTGAACTGTGATTGCATCAAAAAGGATTCAATACCACCAACACCACATTTGATGAAAAGATCAAGTCTTGTCCTGCCATGTATAACCACATATTGAACAAAGATAGTGTTTATGAAAAGCATCAAGTTGATTGATGTGTATCCTATATGGTGTCCATGATTCTGACTCATAAAGAAGTGTGTTGAGAATGACTGCTTGATATATATATATACATATATATAAATGTATGTATAATTTAATAACTTTCTTACCTGGATTCTGAAGAATGAAACTATTGCAAATCTCTGAGTCAGTCTTCAAAAAGTATCATGAAATTTCAATATCTAAGTTGCTAATGCAACTTTACTTACAAAGAAATACCTGTAAGTGTGAATATAAACCAAATAAAGAGATATTAGCAACTGTATATGCATGTGATAGCATGCTTACACTGATAAGCAAATAAATATTTTCTTAATTTAATTTATGGTGCAAACAAAACAGTACTCAATTTAGTTAAACATAGCTATAAAGTATATATTAATATGCCTATGTTTGTAGTGCAATGTAAAGTTTCATGGTTTCCCAAGTCATCAGGTATGAATGGCAAATGAACCACTTAATACAGTTGTTTTTTAAAAAGTACTGCATCTCATTGGAGGAATGCTAAATTATACACAGATTCAAAGTTAATATAAATTTAACAAATTTTTTTTCTAACAGAAAACCTTGTACCATATAAACTTGAAGCATGCACATTTTTCTTTTTGCTTTCTCAATATCTCTCTCCATACACTCCATGTTTTGAATTTATACCCCAATAATATATTAAGTTTATATTAACTCTGAGCTTTGAATCTGTGTATAATTTAACGTTCCTCCCATGAGACCCTGTATCTTTTAAAAAACAACTGCAGTAAGTGTTTCATTCACCAGTTCATGCCTGACAACTTGGGAAAACCATGAAACTTTAAGTTGCACTACAAACGTATATATATATATATATATATATATATATATATATATATATATATACACAATAATGGCATTCCAGATTTCCAGGAACCAGTTCTATAAAGGCAGGTCATCTTTAGGAAACTATTCTGCTTATTTTCTTTTCAATCTGAGAATGGAAACAAATCACTTTATAGTATCAAAAAGAATTAAACCACTTTGATAATTTAATAGAAAAGGTTTATTTATTAAGATATTTCCAGATTGAAATTCTGTTCTCATCATATTTCTGTTCAGAAGTATGATGCTTTTTGATTCTAGTGCCATTAGCTGTGTTTCTGAGCCACATTTGAACTGAACTGCTGCAGTCCCAAAGATCAAATGGAAGACCTATCAAATTTATGACTAGAAGATTTACAATAATTTTAACATCAAGAAAATTTCTTTTCTCAGAATAAATTATGTTCATCTCAGAAAGTCCTCTTTCAGCCTCAACATAACTTACATCAATGGTATCAGCTATTTAGCTATTAAATATTGGCTATTAATATATAAAATTTTATTTTTGGATAATCCAACAACCACTTCACTAAGCTTTTATAATTTTAAGAATTGATCTTCCATATTAGGTCATTGTATCTCTTGCATTGTCTATTCCCTTGAGGATTGTATGAGGTAGTCCAGTTTACAGCCACTCCTTGGATAGGAGTCTTCTTAGTTGGTTGGATATAAAAGTGGTCCTATGATCTATATGAATATAAGCTGGCACTCCAAATGTTGAGAACAGTGAGCAAAGAGTGTGTATAACTGTTGTTGCACTTACGACTGGACAGGGAAGGGCAAAAGAGAATGGCAAGTGCATGTCATTGATATTTGTTTTTTGGATTTAGATGGGAGAGGAACTTTAAAGTCAATGCTCAGCTTCTCAAATAGCTGTGTAGCTTTTATCAGGGTTCCCAGTTTGGTTTGTAGAACCTTGGTTTTATTCAAGCACAAATCTGACAACCATTTGTTCTTTGTTTCATGTCCTCAACGGAAAAATCAAATTCCAGCTTCAAATCACATGAATCATCCTCGTGATGTCTGGCTGACAGAGATCATTTTAACTTTTTGTAGATCTTTGGTACTGTTTATTGAGCCACTCTTGACAGCATGTCTGCCATTGCATTTTTCTTTCCTGACCAATAGAAAATGTCAAACAAAAAACAGGAAAGCTCTACCTTCCATCTCACTATCTTTTCATTTTTTATTTTGCTTGACATTTTGGGATTAAACATAAAAGAGAATGACTTTTGGTCAGTGATTAATTTAAAGCAGTGACCAATTAAGAAATGTTACCATTTTTTTTTAATGCCTCAACTATGGCATAAACCTCCTTTTTGACAGCTGAATGTCTGCACTCAGATTTAGACAATGTTCTGGAGAAGAATGCTACAACTATTTGAAACTATTAGTGAAAACCAAGATATTTAAACTACTTTTTAAACTAATTTTAAATTTTAAACTATTTTAAACTGTATTTACAAAATTTATTTTTTGTTCAAAATAAATCTATAATTTTTATGAAAATAATAAACGTAAACTAAAAATTCTTGAAGCTATCTACATTAAAAAATTGAAACCAACCCTTAATAAAATTAATTATGAATACTGCACAAATGTTTTAAAATGTTTACAGTAGATAGTTTAAAATATGTAAGTTTTAACTAATAGTTTTAAATATTTTTTCTTTTTTAAAAATATTTAGATATTACAATAATTTATCTCCCTTGACATTTACATGAGAGCCTACATGATAAAATTTTAAATTGTACAGTACATAATCTTAGTGTTGTTCACTTCATACATAAAAATTTCATTTTCAGATGAACACAGCAATTTTTGACTTAGAAAAAACAAGACCAATGACGACACTGCACTAATGTCAAAAATACTCAGAATAAAATGAATATGCATCAGCATGATAATTTTCTTACTTCCTTTAATAAGGATACTAAGAAACTTGTCTGTAATTACGAGAGGGTCCTATTAAAAATAAGTAGACAAAATGTATCTAAATTATTTAATGAGACATGTCTTAATGAAAACAAGCTGCCAAAATATACACACTATATATATATATATATATATATATATATATATATATATATATATATATATATATATATATATTCATTCAGTTTCATTGGAGATGACTGACAAGGTACTGCAATTGAGTTTTTTATTTTTCTTGTATTTTTACAAGTGTTTTCTTTTCTGGAGATAAAATGTATCAAAATTTTCCAAACTTTCTATATATCTGAGTGCTTCTAGCTGTTCTGTTACCCATTATCAAATATGTTTTTTGTTTTTACCTGAATGTCTAAATTTCTTTTTATATAGTGATGAAATTTGTTTATCTTCCAAACACGGTCAGCAAATTGTGGCCATGTTCATAGTTGATTTTATTGAGTGTTTAGTTTTTTGTTTTTATTATTAGTGCTTCCATTATTCTTATTTTTTTTTACATGTGGATGAGGCTATTATCCTTGTATTTTCTACCAGTATATAACTCTGTGTATAAAAATAATTCACTTCCATTTCCATCATTCAAACCTAATATTCTAAAAACATTATTGCATGCCTTCTATAATCATAAAGGTAATATTTTACTAAAACTAATGATGTTAGTATGAGAAATCCACCCCGTCCATGCTTGTCTAACTACTACATGACTCTTGTAGAAAACAAAGTATTTAAAAAGTTACTAACCCCAAAATATATGTCTGCTATGTGAGGCACGGTGTAGTAATGGATAGCGGCTTGGATTGAGGAATTGGAGAGCTGAGTTCAAATTCCAGTCAGATCCATTACATTCACTTACGTGCTAATACCATTGGGAAAGGTATGAATCCTCTTCTTCTACCCCCAGATATGTGTAATTAGCAGGACAAACCGGGTTCTATAGCCTTGAATGGCAACTGGTCTACCGCAGAAAGAAATGGCAACCTACTGCGGGAAAATATCTGCCTTGTCAGTCATGTATTGAAAGATACATGATCACCTAAGTGTGTATCACACAGGGCACATAACTGACTATGTAGATGTTATTTTTATTTTAGCTGTAAACAAAAAAGTAATTGATAATCTCAAACCCACATTTCAAAAAACTCTTTCACTCTCATTCTTAGACATTATTGTAGAATTTAATAGTAATACATTCACTATTTTGTGATACAAAAAATACCCACTTGTAGAAACACTTGCCACCTTAATTTTTTGAGTGAATGTTTACTTAGATATAAAATATGTGTTACAAAAATTTTCTCAAGAGAGTGCATGAGAATTGATCATCTAGTCCTTAAAGAACTCAATAATATGAAACAGACGCTAGTTAATAACAGTTTTTCTGAACTACCTCATCAATCACTAAATGAGACTAGTTCTTTCTAAGGTCGCCAACAGCAACACTGACCATACACATAAAAACAATAACATTAACCTTTTCTATAAAAGCCAAATACACATTAAAGATAAATTTTCTCTTAGAAATATTATAAAGAAATATACAACTGCAGTCAAAAATCTATTATCTATTATCACAAATTTAAAACAGCTAAACTTATCATCAACAATAACAATTCACCTGCAAGATCTAATTTACAGAGAACCAATATTATATATTTGCCTTAAGGAGAAAAGTTCCTGATAAAGCCACATTCATGAATAAGTACACTGGACATACCACTACATGCTTATCAAAAAGACTCACATTACACCTCTCTAACCATAGCTCAATTAGGACCCATATTAACACACATGGAAACCTAGCAAACTCTATACTTGTACAAAATACAAAGATAATAACCTCATCCACATGTAAAAAAAGGCTAAAAATAATGGAAGCACTAATAATAAAAAAGAAAAAGCCAAACACTCAATAACATCAACTAAGAATACAGCCACAATGCGCTCACCATGTTTGGAAAATAAAAAAAAACATTCCATCACTCTAGAAGTATATATAAAAAAATCTAGACATTCAGATAAAAAAAAAAAAACATCCTTGATAATGGATATATAGAACATTTGGAAAATTTTTATACACTTTATGCCCTGAAAAGACAACACTTGTACAAAGAGAAAAAAAAATAAATAAAAGCTTCATCACAGTACCTTGTCCATCGTCTTTAATGAGATGTATAAAAGATGGATTGTTGCCCAAATACACCATATATAGTACAATGAACAACCCCTTGAATTGCTTAATAAAATCTAACAGCATCAAATATATGACTGAAAATATTAGTTAAGCTGAAATTCATATATTTATTATATGACTATGTATATCTTGAAAATGTTACCAGCGTCAGTTGGTTAATAACAGTTTTATTGTGAAAAGATTGACTTGCATAATAAAAGCTGACACACACGTGTGTGTGTGTGTGTATGTATGTGTGTGAGGGAACTTTTTAAGAAACAAATGTGAAAAGATGTTTTTATTTTTCAATTTTTTAGCTGTGTTCACAGTCTTGTGCTTCTGTCAGTGCATTTACAACTGCATTCGAATGCATATGAATATTTCCTAAAAATCTGCAGATCTACAGTATCTGGTTGTCTGCCTTAACATCTGCTTGCAAATCAATGTCCATGTCTCATGGAGATAGAAACGCACTTGCAAATGTGCACACAGAAATGCACGAAAGCTTTCACTGGCGCTGATCAATAAAAGTTATAAAATCTCCCCGATGAAAACATTTTCCTGGAAGGTAAAACGAGGAAAACCTGTCGTTTTTCACATTTGCTGCCTTAAGCTTTTGATGCCATCATTTGAATGAATACAAGGGGAAAAAAATGTGGTTCGGGTGGGGGAGAAGAGGAAAAGAGTGAGCCAAACAAACAAATGAGACAGGGATGCTCACGGGGGGGGGAGCTCACCTACCACCCCCACACAAAAAAAAAGGTAAGCAACTGGCGAATATCTTTATGATAAAAGGAAAAATGAAGACATTGAGTTTTAGAGTGGAAGGAGAATAAAAAGGAAGATAGGTATGGAATGAGTAAATATTTAGATTCAGTGATGTCTGTGGGTGGTAAGTGGACTTGGAGAACGAAACTCAAATGCTTGATACCAGTTGTTATGATGCCAATAGTGTCATAAATGGTGCCGCTATCTGGAGCCTGTGTTCTTTGCTATTGAGCCAAACCTTGGTCATGTCTTAATAGTTTATAACTATGTATGTACCTTATCTACTACAAAGATATTTTGTCTCTCTCAAACTGATGGCTGTATGGATGAAGAACTGAATGCTGGCCATAAGACGCTAAGTTCAAGTGCTAAGTATTCTAACAGAAAGTGGTACTAGATCCAAAGATGTATTTCGATGGCATTCCAAAAGCTAAGCAGAGTATTAAAAGACAAAAAAATTGAATTGGAAAAACGAAGAGTATTGAACTGTTATGTGATATATGTCCTCCTATATGGCAGTGAATGCTGGACAATCTCCTTAAGAGATGAAGAAGAGACTTGAAGCAACAGAAATGTGGTTCTACAGAAAGATGTTGAGGTTACCGTGGACTGAACATGTGAGCAATGACAAGATTTTAGAGAAAATGGAAGCAAAAAGGAAACTTGTACTTAACATCAGCAAGAGGCAGTTGGAATTTCAGGGACATGTAATAAGGAAGGAAGGAAGGCTTGGAAAATCTGATATTCAAAGGACAAAATGAATAAAAGATGGACAGAGAAAAGCAACATATATGTGTATGTAAATATATATATATATGTATGTATGTATGTGTGTGTGAGTGTATATATATATATATATATATATATATATATATATATATATATATATATATATATATATATATAAATTAGACAAGTTTTGTCTACTTATTTTTAATATGATCCTCTCATATTCACAGACAAGCTTCTTAGTATCCTTATTAAAGGAAGAAAGAAATTTACCATATTGATGCATATTTATTTATTCCGGGTACTTTTGGCATTAGCAAAATGTCATCTTCAGGGTCTTGCTTTATGAAAGACAAATTTGTTGTGCTTAGCTGAAAATTAAATTAAATGTTTGTTCATTGTAATTTTGATTTTGCTGGTGTGTTGCTATTTTTAAGGATAAGGTTAGCTGTTTTAAATTTTTTGTAGTAGATAATTAATATGATTTTTTACTTAGGGTCAGTTGAGGTAGTGTATTTTTTTATGATATTTCTAAGTGAAGATTCATCTTGTTTGTAATTGACGTGCATTTGGCTTTTGTAGAAAATATTTATGTTATTTTTTACTGTGTTTACTATTGATATTATTTACTTTGGAAAGAAATAGTCTAATTTGGTCGTCTATAAGGTAGTTAGGGAAGCCATTGTTAACTAGTGTCTGTTTTGCATTGCTGAGTTCTTTAAGGAAGAGTAGATGAGAGAATGAATTCTGGTGTGCTCTTTCATATTGGGCACACTACCACATGCCTATCCAGATGCCTTATGTTACTCCTATCTGATCGCAACTCCATTAGAAGCCATTTAAACACACACACAAACTTACCAGACTCCATCCAAAACAAACTAGTAGAAAATACAAACATAATAACCTCATCCACATGTAAAAAAAGATAAAAAATAATGGAAGCCTTAATAATAAAAAAGAAAAAGCCACCAGTCAATAATATTAACTATCTACACAGCCATGTGCTGTGTTTGTAAAATAAAACATCCCTATAACTCTAGAAACATACGCACAACCCATACACCCAGTTAAAAAGCAGAAATAAAATCATCCTTGATAATGGCTAAGTGTATAGCCAAAAGTGCTTGGATTTACAGAACATTTGGACAGTTTCTATACACTCTGTGCTTCAAAATGAAAACACTTGTTCAAAGACAAAAAAAATTAAATAAAAAGCTTAATCACAGTACCTTGTCTTTCATCTTTAATAAAAAATTTATAAATGAATGATTGCTGCCTAAATACACAACATATAATTTTGGATAGAAATCTTTCTTTTATGCAAAACACTTGCTGAATATGTATGGGAACAAAACCGGGGATGTGATCAATGTTTGTTTGTAGGTAATGCATTTCAACTCTGGCAACGGCCACATGTGGCTTGTTTCTGTTGGTGTGCATTCTTACAAACATGGCATTCTTGTTTATTATTGCAGAAAAAACATGGCATTCCTGTTTATTATTGCATAAAAAATAACTGGTGATGTGGACAATATGGTGACATAACTGAAAAAGTGTTCTATCCACCATTCTTATTATGCTGCAAGTCTCTGTTATAATTTCTGTGGAAATAAATAGGAGACATTACTTTTAGAGGATCACGTGTGTGTGTGTGCGTATAGACAGGGTGCGATGGATAAATTGCAGTCTAAATGATGCAAAAATGAAAATAACACTGACATCTCATTTTAACAGTTATATTTCCCAAAAAGACAAAAGAAAATCTTGAAATACTAAATAATACATAATAATCAAGGGGGTTGGAGTCTGGGGTGTTAGGTGGCCATATGTAAGGAGTGATATGGTCGCAGAAATTGTCTGACAGCCATGACTGGGTTATTCTGCTTGTGTGGCATGGTGCAGAGTCCTGTTGCCAGGATCTTGCAGCAGTCAACCTCTTTACCCAGGGCAGCACTACTTCCTGAGGCCCTCACCAACAAATTCAAGTGTTCTTTTCTTATCACAATGATCAGAGTGAGTTTACTGAGTTATCGTAACTTCATAATCACCATTAGACGCATCCAACTCTTTCCGTATCCTCTGCACTGTCCTCAGATTGGCACCCAAACACTCTGAAATGTTTGTATTGGAACTTCCAGCACAAATGCCAAGCAGTACAGCATGGTGTTTCCAAATTTCTGGCCAAGTGAATTGCATATGGTGCTCTTTTTCTCTCAAATGACCCTACAATAGTGTACAGTCGACAAAACCAATGCATATGCACAAAATTAGAAGTATAAAATGGTGACAATTTATCTCTCACACCCTGTATATATATATATATATATATATATATATATATATATATATATATATATGACTATGATATTACAACATATATAGTGGATAATTTTTTTCCTGTCCTAATGAACACCAAGCATGTCTGTCAACTATTTCATTTAAAAGCAAAAAAATTCAGTAATGGATAGCAACACACAGTTTTGTATTGCTATTTGTAACCCCGAACAATACACAGTTTTGTGTTACTACTTGCACCCGAGAAGATGAACTTGGAAGAAGATCGAAAGTACTTGGGAAATAAAAACGATTTTCACAGTTACAGCACATTTGTCACATCATTTAATTGCAATACACGGAAGATTATACTAGAGTATGAACAGATTATGTTAAAAAAAGCAGACATAATGTCTGTAATTTATTTAATCACACATACCTAAAAGAGAATTTGTTGCCTAAATACACACACACACACACACACACACATATATATATATATATATATATATATATATGTATGTATCTATTGATTATAATTATATATAATTTATGCAATAATAATTATAATAGTAATGCCATCTATTGATATAAACATATCTACATATATACATACATATAATTTATGTAATAATAATAATATTAATTATAATACCATCTATATCTATCTATCTATTGCTATCTATCTAGTTATATATATATATATATACATACACATATAATTTATGTAATAATAATAATAATAATGTCATCTATCTATCTATATATATATATATATATATATATATATATATATGTGTGTGTGTGTGTGTGTATGTGTATATATACACACACATATAATTTATGTAATAATAATATTAATAATAATGTCATCTATCTATCTATCTATCTATCTATCTATCTATCTATCTACATATATATATATATATATATATATATATATATATATATATATATATATATATATATACATATACAAATAGACACACATATAATTTATGTAATAATATTAATAATAATGCCATCTATTGTTATATATAAAACTATATAATTCAAAAGGTGAATGTCAAGGTGAATAGAAATTCTCTCTAGAAATTGTATATTAATGGATATGTATATAATGTATATTAATGTATGAAGAAACAAATAGAAACCATATATTTCTCTCTAGAAATTGTTCAATTGCTATTTTGAGCAATAATTATTGTATAAAAAATAATAAAGATTTTTTATATTTATTGAAAGTCAGCATAAGTTTGCTTTCATGTTGGGTAAAAATTGTAATGCATAAAAAATTGTTCTAATGCATATGTCTTAATTTGAGGTTGAAATTTTGAAAGTTTACTTTGTCCCCAAATAGAAAAATAAATTCCCCAATTTTATAAAGGAAATCTAGAATCAAAAACCCACCTCAAAAACGTAATCCAAAAGATACATGTAGAGAGGTATGTCATTTGAGTCAATTATGGGTAAGGTATAATGAATATTTTACTTAGTCATTTGTCACAGTTCTATGAAAGTCAGCTTTAAACATCTCAATTTGATTTTTGTTCTCGCAAGAGCTTCAGTAATGGTATATGTGTCATCAATAAAACTTCATGAAATATTGTACTTATAAAATAGAAAGTTGTCTACCTTCTATGTTGATCACACAGCGGAATATGACTGCATCAATAGAGACCTCTTTTTCATTCATCAAAAGCCATCTTGCAAGCTCCGACTTCACTGGCCGCTTTGATCTAATAGAGGAAGTGTATATGTCTTGTAAAGACACCAAAACTGAATCATTTCAAACATCATTAGGAATATGACAAGGTGAAAATGAGAGACTGAATTTGTTTATATTTTATGTGTGTAACCCTAAAACCCAGCAAAACACAAATGTGAAGACATGAACTTCAAGCATTTAAATATAGCTTACCATATTCAAACCACATTTATGCGTACTACTCTATTGGTATTAGTTTTCATATTTTTAAATAGCAAGATGTAACCGTAAGTTCTATTTTAACAGTTTCTTCTTTTCTTGCACATACCTGTGAAACTCTCTTTCGGTTTCTTGCTTCCCTGCTGTCTACAGTCTTCGAAAATTTAAATGTAATGTCAATTGCCATCTTCTGTTTTCCTGAAAGCTGTTCTTTTATTGTCCTTTCTTCTCACTAAATTCTTCTCATTCTTTTTCTACTATCAGTAACTCTTGGCATCTTAGTGGCATTATCACCTTGCTTCAGGTGAAATGATTAAAAAAGACAAAAAAAATCTTTATGAAAAGTAGGTCGACAGATAAACCTTTCCAAAAACAGAAACTATGATTTAGAATTAAAATTAGAAGGCATGATAGCACATAACCCTGAAGATATCATAACAATTCAGAAAATAGAATTAATAAATTCTGTACATAGAATATCGATTAATTAAAATAAATAGGAGATAGGATTGGTTGCACAAGAGGCATTATTGGTCTGCTTTACAGCATATCAACCACAATGGGTTATTTAATGCAGACAAAATTTTTCAAAAAATGTATTGCTGGTAATATTTTTTCAAAAAATGTGTATAGCTGGTAATATATTTTTTTTCAAAAATGTATTTTTGGTAATAATGTATTGCTGGTAGTAATATTTTGCAAAAACATATTTCTGGTATTAAAACCCACCTTCATACTTTCACAGTGTTTTCATCCCAGTTTGGAGGTTAACTATTTGCCCATAGCTGAGACCCTAACAGGTGCTACCACCCCAGAGGTATTATTGTCCAAGGTGATACAAAATCAGTATATAAAAAAAACTTCACTAATGTTCTTAAATAGCTTCATCAGATCAAAAGTCTTGCATGGATATTATGCATTGTACCGAACTCGCTCAGAAATGTCTAAAATATCATCTGAATATAACAGTTTTCTCAGACTAGTGGGTTAAAGGAAGCATGTTTTCCTTTCTCACATTTCTCAGTACTAGGCCTTAGAGGCCCCCCCCTCAACATTCTTGAATCTTAGGGGCATACAATCAAGGAGTTGGCTTTGGGCATCACCAAATCTCTCCTCTACATGTCATTGTGTGTGTATGTATATATATATATGTATATATATATATATATATATATATATATATATATATATATATATATATATATATATATATATATATATATATAATGAGGAGGCACAGTGGAGTAATGGATAACAGCTCGGATTGAGGATTTGGAGAGCTGAGTTCGAATTCCAGTCAAATCCATTACATTCACTTATGTGCTCATACCCTTGGGAAAGGTATGAAACCTTGTCTTCTCCCCCCAGCTATGGGTATATAGCAAGACAGACCATGTTCTATAGCCTCGTCAGTCATGTATTGAAAGATACATGATCGCCTACGCTTGTATCACGCATGGCACGTAACTGACTGACTGAGTGGTTTAAAATGTCTTCAAACCCATGTCTCTTTTAAGCCCTTTAAGAAGACAAACCATCATCAGATTCTTTAGGTTGGCATGACAAAATCACAAACAGCTTTACAAAATAGAAAAAAACAAAAACAACATCACTTGAACAAAGCAAACAAATTGGTAGTGCATCTAACTCAAAGGAAAAGTAATGATATAATCAAGTTATTGACTTTCCACACCGAAACAAAAGAGTTGGTAGTCAACTTCCATCTGTCCTAGAAAGCATGATAACAATGGACTTGAAAAGTCTAATTTCCTAAAACAATGTTTTAGGAAAAAGATTATATCAATTTCAACCAACATCTATTTTAGGTTAATGAATGCAGAATGTTTCTGTTATGGAAATCACTAATTTCACGATTAGCATTAACGTCTTCAACTATAATTGGACATTTTCAAGTACATGCATTTATATGTCATGCTTCTGAATTCCAAGAAAAATCTGATGTATTTTTTTCATCATGGTATTTCATGTTGATGGTGTTTTCAGTCATGTTTTTTTGATGTTGATGACTTCCTATGCAAACGTCAGATGTCAAACTATTTGTCATATCATCTACACTGACATTGCACCTTTATTAATGATTGAATAATACATCCATTTTTAAGTTGAAAGATATTTAAAGTGCAATATTTATGGAGATGATTTATGACTTCAAATATTTGCAGTTTTATTTGTATATCTTTGCATTGTCTACAAGTATCTACTGAATAATGGTAGGAAGACAATTGACTTGTATGTTGGGTTGTTTACTCTGAGTTTTTATGCCTGTTTTCAGATCAATGACAAGTTAGTTTACTTGAACGGTTGTAGCAATTTGACCAATGTACAACATTTTTAACATTAGAGATAGAATTTTCTATTGAATGAGAATCTCTGTATATGATATTGGTCATTTCATAAAAGAGCCTTAAGGGCTGACACTATTAATTGAAATAAAGTTAGAAGTTTTTTTTTCATATTAGATAATTGTGCAGAAGAAAAATCCACTTACTTTGAAAAAAGAAGTGGGTGTGTACTTGCCAGTGCCATTGGCTCCATGATGCAAAAAAGAACCCAAGCCAGACTCATTCTGTTGTTTGTAATAGAAGACAGTTGTTGGAATAGCTAAGATGTGCTACCTATGGATATGTGTACCTGCTTTCAAAGGCATATAATGTCAGTAACAGTGAACAAGATAACAGCAAGCAAGCTGATAGCTTCTGTGCCTTATGAAATTCCGTATCTTTACTGCTTTAATTGAAAATAATAGCTTTGATGTCTCCTAACTCCATGGAATGGAAAGATTTTAACTGGTTTCATAAAGTGAAAACATTTAAAATATTAAAAAATTTCAATTATATTCTTTCATTGATTTTTTTTACAACAGGACCAGCATGGTACAATCCTGAATATTGACAGTATATATTGTTGATCAGTTTCACCCCATTCAAAGCAGTACAGCCACTAAGGCACAAGGGGTTACTGGGTGTGGATGAATTAAGAACAGAAACCTTAATAATGAGTGGGAAGAGAAAAGGGTAATCAGGAGGACACTAGATAGCGATTGACATTGCATTTAAATTTTTACAGATTAAAGTTGGCTGGAAAGCATGGAGCCAGAAGGAAGTTCCACAAGCAAGAAGTTCAAGTAAAGAAACTGTTAGCATGGAACTTACGGTTACATCAAGCCAGCTCAGCTGTCAATTGATGCAATCTCGATGCCAGTCTAGTGATGCACTTAAATTCAAAAAGTCTATGTACCATAGTGAAGAGCTCATCCAAGCAGGTACCATGAAAGTATTTATTTACAGAAAAGACATAGAGAGGTAACCTTATGGCAAAGTAACTGAAGCTGAGCTGCCAGATCAGGACTGGCAATATTGCTGATTATTTGGATTTTATCAAGTAGCTTAAGGTAAGTAGCAGGGGCACCTGGCCATATGTAGCAGCAATATTTTAAGCATGGATGAATGGTAGACTTATAGATATATATGATAGATTCTGGAGAGAAGAATTATCATATTCGAATGGCGGTCATAGTTGCAAACCTACTTAGTTCTTAAGCATTTAATGCACCTAGAAATAATTTATAATTTATTTATGTTTCTTCTTACTTGTTGTTGCTGTCTTTTTTTTTCTCTCTCTCTGCTCTTCTCCGACCATTTGTCTATATCCTGTCATTCTGATCCGAGCTGCTTCCAACCTTTGTTGACAATTCATGTCTGTTACTTTTTTACTTGGAAATTATATTTTACAATGCACATTTTACAGACCTTGCTGCAGTGATCGTTGTAGCTTCTTGATAGCTCTGATGCAGTCGATATAAGAAAATCAGTCAGCTTGGATCTACTCCTGGTGTGTGCTGAAGGTCCATAATAATTTTTCTGAAGTGGGGAGACAAAAAAATCTAATGCATGCTATAAAATAGCAATGAAATACTACATTAGTCCATTATGTCAAAAGCCACTTCTTTTCATTTTAAAATGCATTTAAATATGAACATCTATAGATACCTTGGAGAAGAGATCTTCATACATAGTTTCTTTATGACTCTGAAACATGTTGTTGTTTTAAAAAGGCAAAGTTAAAAGTAATTTTCAAGCTCAGTTGGAAATCTATAGAGATCCATTTCCATGATATGTTGCAGAAAACCACACGACCAAAATACATTTTTATTGCATGTCAATGCCTGAATAGAATAGTAATGTAAAAATGTAATGGTTGTGCAAACTAAGGAAGTAAGAAATAAAAAGGAGGGCACAGTTTTCCTGTTTAAATTTTCTGATAAGTCTTCATTTTAGGATAATAATTTAATAAGCTCATGGAGAGTTCTATGGCAATAAAATATCTGTAAATTTTCCCTTATCATATTGTTAAATATTTGAGCTTCACAACTTTAATTGCAATAACAATCATGACAAGATTTGAAATTGACAACTTTTATATTTCACAGAATCAGAGTTTAAACACTTCTAGCTCCTTTCTTTCTTTCTTGCTGAAACCAAGTAGTGTCTTTGATATGTCTTTGCACACAAGATGGAATTGTCCATTATTTATGAGGTATTCACAGAAGTAGTTCAACTCTTCTATCTTCCCTTCTGTCTTTCATTTTCTCACTGAAACCAAGTAGCATCTCTAATATATCATTTTTGTTCTTTCATGCAATCAGAACAGATTAGACCATTATTTATGAGGTGTTGGCAGGGCGTAACGGTCATGCAAACTAAGGAACTAATGAAAAAAATGGATGGACAAGTAGAATTATTATACACCACGTTTATTACTATCATTAAGTGATGTATGCCTCCCTTTTCTTTGTGACTGTTTCATCTTGTTTAGGTATGTAATATTATTGTTGTACAGATTAATAAGGACACAAAACGAGAAATGAGTGGGTTTTTGGCCTCGGAGGGGTTTTTTGTCTTTTAACAGGGATTCTTCTTCTTGCAGAATGTAAAAGACTTTATACCTCTTCCGATTTGTGTGTACACTTATATCTACTGGTTATCTAGTTGTCCTATATGCACATATCCTAAGTGCCTCTCGATTGACCACTGATTTACACTGTGATGATGGGGCAGATCTGCACTTGGTGGCTAAGTGGTTACCTTTCAGGTCAACATGGTGATGCATCTGGTTTCTTGGTTGCTCTAGTGTGACACTGAGTGCAAAATTTATTTTTGCATCATCAGAGGTGAACCCATCCTAAGTGCCTCTCGATTGACCACCGATTTACACTGTTCAGTGATAGGGCAGATCTGCACATGGTGGCTAAGTGGTTACCTTTCAGGTCAACATGGTGATGCATCTGGTTTCTTTGATGCTCTAGTGTGACACTGAGTGCAAAATTTATTTTTGCATCATCAGAGGTGAACCCATCCTAAGTGCCTCTCGATTGACCACCGATTTACACTGTTCAGTGATGGGGCAGATCTGCACTTGGTGGCTAAGTGGTTACCTTTCAGGTCAACATGGTGATGCATCTGGTTTCTTTGATGCTCTAGTGTGACACTGAGTGCAAAGTTTATTTTTGCATCATCAGAGGTGAACCCAGTACATAGCCGTGATCATTGTAGATCAAATATTCTGGGAACAGATGTTCTTTGTTGATATTCTGTTCAGTTCAGACCATCTTTTATTTCCTACCATGAATCTTACACCATACATATAGAGGAAATGACTGATATAAACATATGAATAAATATGTGGTGACAGATAGATACAAATGCATGTTTTTATCATTTGATTAGGTGTATTATTTGTTAATTTCCTTTATTTGCTCATCAAATACCAGGGTGACCTCCCCTCACAAAAATTAACATTTTTTTGTAGTTTAAAAACATAGCCAATTTTCACTGAAATTATCTCAAATTTTAGAAAAATATGTAAAAACAAAGCTGACTGTGTAGACTTATCTCAATGAGAATGCCAGGAAGATGGATTGGACATGCCAATGATGATGACAATGTGCTGTTGAAATGGTCACCACATTTCACCTGACTTTCTATGGGGCTATGTGAAAGGACAAATCTATATCCCCCCTCTTCCTGCAAGCCCAGATTAACTTAAGCAGAGAATCACTGAGTCACTGAAGAATGTTATGCAATACATGCTACAGCATGTTTGACAGGCGCTGGACTACATGTGTCGTGTCACAGGTGGTGCACATATTGAACATCTGTGAAGCTTTGCGAAATCAATTATAAAATCGACATCCTTTGAATATCTTGTTTGAATTTTGATAAATAAATCTTTTCTTGTTCAACATGAAGCCTACTTAATTTTGTTTGCCTGGGACATGCAGTTACTCAGAAATTCACATTTTAAATGATGTCAATGTTTTTGGAGATAACTTGTATATAGTTTGAAAAGCCATTGTCAATTTGTATATGTTTTATGATAAAAGAGTTAAAGAGTTTGTGAAAATAAAAATTAGGTGAGCCCAGTTTATCAAATTTTTGATGATATATTTTGTATATACTGTCATAATTAAGGAGGCAAAAATTTTAAATTTAAAATTTTTTGCATAAGCTTGGAGACAAAGTTTATCATTATTCTATTAAGATATCATGGAAGTTGTTTAGTTCAAATGAAGAACAATTATTTTAGAAAGTTTTCTTCATATTTTTCTCTAAAGGAATCTATTAGTTTGAATATGTTGCATATATCATTGGTTTAAATGTTTGAAGGTGTTTTCTTGAAGAGACATATAATATTTGGAGAAAGTCAACCTAAGAGATCACCCCATTGAGACTCCATCAGTGTGTGAGTAAATATTAGCATTGGAAAACTAGTAAGTATATAATGTTTTGGAAATAGGTTAGTAATACTGTTACAAATAAACCAATACCAGTTTTCTACACTATTTACATTATTCAGACTATTGTCCTCATCTTTGTCGCCATATTTATCACAACATTTCGGCCGAAACGTCGTGATAAATATGGCGACAAAGATGAGGACAATAGTCCGAATAATGTAAATAGTGCACATAATACCTCATCTCAGAAATATAGACAGATACTGAAGGGCTGAAACGTTGTAATAAATATGGCGACAAAGATGAGGACAATAGTCCAAATAATGTAAATAGTGTACATAATACCTCATCTCAGAAATATAGACAGATCCTGAAGAAGGCCAGAACGTACAACAGCTGAAACGTTGTAATAAATATGGTGACAAAGATGAGGACAATAGTCCAAATAATGTAAATAGTGTACATAATACCTCATCTCAGAAATATAGACAGATACCAGTTTTCTAAATATTCAGTTATTCTCAATCCTTAAAACAGATCTTAATTATTAGATTCTACATGAAAGTTTAAAAAAACAAATTACACTGCAATTTAATGTAACTTTTAATAGTTATAGACCTACTACACTAAATGAAAATTGCTGTATTTATTTTCTTTTTCACTGAATTGAGATTCCACTGTTGAAGTGAATTTTGGGTTTTTAGACTCTTCCTTAATCAAGTACCTTTCTTTCTTTTTATGTGCCATGTCCTTTCAGGACGTAGGTGATCATGGCTCTCCACTTAACCTCTATCCTTGCAACTCTCAACAAGTTCCTTCCCTCTGCTTCCTCCCCCTAGACCACGTTCAGTCATTCACTTGCTTAAGCCCGCAAAGTATGTCACACATTGTTTTCCCTTGTCTCTCTTTCCCTCTATTCGACCTGTGAGTATCATTTCTCCAGGCCCTCCTTCCTCATTATGTGAACCAGAAACTTCAGCTGCCTCTTCTGATGTTAACAATAAGCCTCCTTCTTGTTTGCATCCTCTCTAAGACCTCATCATTGCTCGCACACTCGGTCCATGATATTCTTAGCATCCTTCTGTAGAACCACATCTCTGTCGCCTCGAGTCTCTTCTTCATCTTTGAGGAAATTGTCATAAAGAAGGACAGGTATCATGTAACAGCTCAGTATTCTTTTCTTTGTTACCAAAGGACTCCTCCCGTCTTGCAATACTCTGCCCAGCTTTTGGAATGTGTCCTTGGCTATCCTAATACATTTACGAATCTCAGTGTGGTACTTACTGTCCTCTGTCAAGACGCTTCCCAGATATTTAAACTTCCGCATCTGCTTGAGTCTAGTGTCCCTAACCTGCAAATCGCATTTCAAGCTCATCTTTTTACTGATGACCATGCATTCTGTTTTTTTGTAGCACCATTGTGGGGGGCAGGAAAGCAACCTTGTAAACGAGGTCATATGGAATTTTTGGTTTATCATTTTTAGACATCATGAAAGATGGTGTTTTCTATGTTATTCATATTTTTATCTAGAGGAATATATTTGTCTGATTAACTTGTATATATTTTTGGTTTAATTAAGTTTATAAAGACTGTTCTTTAGTGGAACTTACAATGGTTGGAGAAAGTTAGACAAAGTGTTGATCCCATTGAATACCCTCAATCTCTTCATAAATATTACTATATAACAAAGAGATCATCAACGTGAGATTTAATGGTGAAAACATAAAGGATTTTATGGAGGACTCTCAGTTTACTATTTGTCTGTGGAAGGAAAGAATGTTTATATAGATATTTTAATATTATATCTATATTATATCTTGCTCAAAGATTTAAAACTTACAAACATGTATAAGATCTGTCAAAATAAAAATGGCCATAAATGAAATTCTTCAATTCTGACCAAAATCAATAGACATGAAAATATTTATATTTCAGTGTTTATCTAAATTATTCAAACCTTTTTATTTTGACTTGAATGAGGCATGGCTTCATTTAGTAGACAAAGATTAGTGTTGATTGGATGTTAATTTTGATACTACAAGAAAATGTCAGAAGACATTTAGTTGATGTCCTAATAAGGTCAACAAATTACAAGTGATTTCGATATTACCAGGTGTCAGTATTTATTAAATCAAAATTAAATTTGGCTTGAATTTTAATTTTGTAATTTTTGTTTGTTGATCTTGTATTCAGTTAACAGTTTAGATAATTTTGGATGAGATGATGTTGTTGGAAACTTGTCATATCTTGGATTTATAAAAGCCAAAATGATAAAAATGAAAACAATTTTTTACTCAATTTAAGTAAAGAAAATGCTGAAGTTTTTGCTCATATAAGTTGTTGTTTTTTTACTGGAATTATTTGCTTTAAAATCCTGACTTTGTTTAAGCCTGGAAATATGATAGGCTCTAAAACTTTTATCATTATAGTTTTATTATTTAATCCAAATATTAATTTAAGTTTTCTGTAATTTATTGGTCTTGTAAGAAACAGATAAACCAAATAAACAATGATGATAAAATGATTCACTTGTAGAGAAAGTACTTAAAAACTGCTGGACTATGTCCAGAAATCTTTCCTTTTGTATATTATGATTTATTTTGTCTTAAAGTAGATTTAAATTTTTTTGATTTAATTGATTTTTGTTTAATCTTTCCTCTAAAAATTTTTCATAACTTCATTTCTGTCAAAAGTGTTGCAGGAATTTTATGTGATGACATAATATTGTAAACAATTGATTTTATCATGAAAATAGTGATAAATATTTTTTGAATTTTTTAGATGATTCTTCATCTTAAACATGTGAACCCCTTGTTAGGCATATAAGGTCAAAACAGCACCATGTTCAGTCATGTGTTGCAGTTGTAACTAGGATTTATAGGGGTGTGAGGGAATAACTAATCCCACACATACAATTGCCCTTCTTCTAGGCTGGCTGCACATGATAGCTAGAGAGCCCAATCTGCTCTGTTTTTCACCCATAGGTGGAGAGAGAAGAGATGGATTCATATCTTTCTTAATGGATTTTTTAAAAACTGAATGCAATAGCCCCAGCTGGAATTTGAATTTGGCTGACCAATCCCACATTCTGGCATGATAACTACTCCACACATCCTTTGAGATGATGAATTATCATTATTATACATCGATTTATTCAAAGTAGCAACTTAATCATGATTTTTATCTGTTCCAATGGATTGAATAAAAAATTGAATTTTTGAGATTCCCAGAAGTTTACTGGCTAATAGAGACACCTAAAGAAAGCTGGATGATACAATGGCTGAAACATTGTGATGATAACAACCAAGATGAGGATACTAGTCAAAATAAATGATTGTATACTTATGGGAAATATAATCTGAAATTCAGAGACAAATCATTATCATTATTACATTTCATCTGAAGTATTCTTTACCCTTATCAGGTTCGTAGTTCATGAAGTCTGATTGTATTTATTTATTTATTTTTTTTTTTAAAAGTGAAACCATGAAATCAGGTATGACAGGGCATGTATGAAAAAAAAGGATCGGATCTTTCAAATGAGATCCAAATAATAAAGAGCCATACTAAAAAGTGCATATAGTGAAGCAGGCTGTACTCAAGCCTAACAAAAGGTTACATCAAGTTCATCTAGAAAAACAAATTGTTGTAGCTGACTCTGATCAGTAAACCCCCACCCAAAAAACAAAAACAAATGGCTTTCCTTGCTAAAAAATATTATTATCAATGTCTCAATAATTGTACTGACAAAGTTAGTACAGTGTTGGTCGACTTAGTACATGGAGTTGGATTTTTTCACTCTGAATTTTGAATTATCATTGTCTACAAAAATCTTTGATGTAAGAAGGTAAAAAAGAACCATTTTCTAAATGTATACATGTGTATACAAAAGTTTAAAAACGCAGCAACTGAAATCTAGTAATTAAAAAAAATAATGATGAGGATACTTATTCAATGAGTCACCTAAGACAATGGTAGCAAAAGGCTGTAGAATGCATCTACCATAAAATAGATGCATTCTACAGCCAAACAAAACAACCTAAAATTTAAATGAGGCACTGGTCCAATTAGCTAACATAATTAATAATGAGCTAATTTTAAAATTTAATAATCCTGGGGCTACATATTTTTATTCATTCATTTCTTTAAATGCATTTTTAAAGCCCAATACTCTTGAAAATTACCGAGTTTAATTAAATGTATTTTTCACATTTAACAAATGTGCATGAGAAAAAAGAATGAAATGCAGTTTTTTAAAAACACTTTTAAAAGAATGACTCATTGGTACAAAAATATTTTGAAAATTAAATTTATTTTTGTGAAACGGTTTTAAAATTAATGAAATTATAAAAAAAATCTTAGAAATTTAAATTCTTATTTAATTTTATTAAATATGTTTACCTTAATAAAATTGACACAGTTTATGTGAAATTTATTCAGTTCCAAATTTTTCAATTTAGAACAAAGTACTGAAACCTAATCAAATTAAATAACTACCATAGAAAAGAAATTAATTAATTAAATTAATTAATCTTAAATTTAAAGAATTTGTTCAACTTGTCAAAAAAGTGGCACTTTTTAACAAGTCACATTGTTTTTTCTTTAGGTTTTTTTTTCATTAAGATTGAATCTTCTCTTTTTTAACAGATAAAATGTGGTTGTATTTGAAATCTGGTGAATGAAGGTTAAGATAACATTGTAGACTTTCTGTTCCTGGTGTTGCTTGATATTGTCTTTGTATATCTCTCTCTCACTGTTCTACTGTTTGTAGTGTGCTGTCACCTGTATCTGTCATAGATCACAACTCCTAGCAGCAGACAATATTGGGCTTCAGCTTATCTGCTGCCTTTGTATCATCTCATTGATTAATATTGCAGAGAAAAATGATTTTTCTTTGTTTGAGATATGAGGAGCTTTTAAGAACATTAATTTGTATGTTTTACTTTAAAGAAGAATTCATTCAGTCTTGGAGAATGATTAATCTTTGAATTGTTTTCTTTCTATTCATTCATCTTGTTCTGTCAAGGAGAATCTTGCTTTTGATGCTTGTTTAAGTTGACATTAGTGAGCAAACATATCTCCCAAGCTATTACCAGTGTGTTTCATCTTCACTGGGCATGCCACTGAAACAGATTATAACAACAAATCTTATCAACTTTACAGAGTAAAATTTTAATTGTATTCTACTTAATTCTAATTAAGAACATTTTTTACTGAAATTCACCTAATACAAGGCCTAAGAGCCACTCAAGTTAGTTGGTTCCTGAATGAGGTGAGTGGCATGAATGTAAGAGGATGAATCAGGAGTGAAGCTTAAAGGATATTATAAAAAAAAACAATTGACCCTAAAGAGGTTAAGATCATAATGTTCAGGAAGCATCCACATAGGAGGTTGTTCCATAAAGTAAAGGTTCTTGGGAAAAAGTTTTCCAAATGGAACTTCCTCCTTACCAATGGAATACAAAGGGAATAAGGATGCTTCAACACTGTGGATGTCATAAGGCAATTTTTGATTGTAAAGGTCTGAACAATAGAGCTTTTCTGAACATTTACCATGGAAATAGTGCCAGAGAGGTGATAGGCATGTGATGTTGTGCCTTTGGGGGAAAAAGGATTGCAGACTGGAAAATAAATTCCCAACAAGAATTTATAAATGCTTTTGAACTCTGTCATAGCTAGAAAGTAAGAGTTGAACTGCACACCAAAAACATTTCATTTTTGGTCTGATTCTACATGGCAGAAGGAGTCAGATACTTTTTGAAAGGGTACATGGAGCTGACCAATTTTCCAACATCTTTAGTTATGGATTATATAGATCTATTTAAGTGTCTCAATACTCAAACAGAAAAGGATTTCTTACATGATGGCATCACAATATTTAGGCAATTTTATTGAGTATTGCATAAGGCTGACAGTTTCCTCATGGGATGTCTTTGAAAATCACCATTCAAAATGCTGGTTTTTTACCTGGTTTTTCCTCCTTAGTGTTGATAGCAAATGTACAACTGTCTCAATGATGACCAAAACCATTTTGTTTACTTCTTTAAGACAATCAGCCGAAAAGTTTTATATTTTTCCTGTTTGAAATTTTCATCTGAGCAAAGCATTTGCTCATCAAAGCTTGGAACAATTATTACAAATCAAATATAAATCCTTGTTATTCTGTTTTTGATAAAATTGTCCTGTGAGAAGGTTTTAAAAATACAGTTCATGTTTTTCGGCTACATGACATAGGGTAACAGTTAACAAGTTTGTTCCCTGGACAGTTGATAACGAAGTGAGTTCAATCCTCATTGGGTGCCAAAAGACTGGAATCAAGTTTTCTTGCATTTTTAAGAAAAAAAAATGATATGAGAAAAATTTTTATAATTGAAAAATTATAAATTAAAAATTTGGTTTTATAGTTCGTTGATTTCTCAAAAATGATTAGTTATTTATAATTTATTGTTTCTTTATTTTTTAAATTCTCTTTTTTTTTTCAAGAAAGTAAGTACTTGTCTATTAGTTTCTTGAAGTTAGAGTTTCACAATAATTATTCAGAAACTTTATTTAAATAATAACAAAGTTTCTGAATAATTATTGTAAACCTGTAACTTCAAGAAACTAATAGACAAGTACTTACTTTCTTATTCTGAAACCACAGTTTCTGTTCTTATAAGTTGGTTTATGAGAATAACACCGAATTTCTATGTGCCATGTTTTGTACAAATCAAGAAACAATGTCTCTTCATCTTTTGCACGGATTTCTAAAGATGGTAATCACTATATTTTTTAAAGCAAGTCTTTAGATAAATATTTGTCTAAAATAAAAATTAGATTTGCTCGGAATCATTTTATAATCAGTCTTATTATTTTACATAATGGAGAAATGTGTTTTTGTAGCTTGAGTTGCATCTTAAATTTTGCAATGTCTCAGTGGAGTGAACATAAAGATCTCTGGTTTCATTGAAGAATTCTAAAGAAAAACTAAAACTTCAAAGTTTGTAAATTCTATCACAAATTATTCAAATTAATTTCCTCATTTTTGTTGCTTTATTCACATGCTTTAACCTTCGTCAGATTTAATTTGCAGCCAATAGTTTTCAAGAAAATTTGAGCAGGTTTCTTTTTTTTGTTTGCAACATTTTCTTGCAGTGACGTTAATAAGTATCTAAATCTTATTTACCAAATGTTCCGATTTGAAGAATCCAGCAATCCAAATTACATAGGATAATCTTACATTTGAAGTATGGCATAAGTTCATTCGTAATAGTCAGAAAAATCTATGGGAATTAAAATGTGAATTGTTCAAATTGGACATTATACCCAAATCTTTGAGAAAAATATAAGAAAGAGATAAATGATTTCTGTTCAAAGATTAAATTTACCTTAGAAAGAGTCAAGGATCCATGTATTAAAACGATAGGAGAAAAATCTGTGTTTTTCTTTTTCTACAAAAGCATTAATTTTGTTTAATCACTGCAAGGATATATAAATGTTAAAGACAAGAGAAGTTGTTTGCATTTGTGTCAGTCAAGACAGTTTCAAGAGGATAAGTGGGCAAAGCCAAGGAAAACCCTGGTAAGTTTCTTTCATTGGGCTGAAACCTTTAGAGTGTACCAACATTTTTGTTGTAATTAATACATGCAAATAATGTCACATGCATGTTGCTGTGTGGTGAGAACATTTGCTTTCTGACCAGGAGACCCAGGTTCGAATCTCACCATAATCGATTTGAAATGAAGGAATCGGTATGTAGGTGGCGATCTCAGCATATGGCACCTTTGGAAAGTGCCTGAAAACCATACCACAGGATGACTCAAGCCTTGTGAGTGAAATTGGGTTGACAGAACACTTGAGAGCAATCAATGGTTGTGCTAGCACAAAGTCACAAGTCATTGTGACTGAGGGTTTGCGCGTGTTGGCCTTGTTCTGACTGTTGGTCATGCTAGATAATGCATTCTCTATCAGAAACGAATGTCCACTCAGCATAGTATAAATCCACAGGTGAGATCTGTGGGTGTTGAACAAACAAATGTGCCTGAGCAGGCTTCTGCAGCAGGGATTAACTAACCAACCTAGTAGACGTGCATCTGCAGATATGAGTTGCTATCCATCCATCCAATGTCAAATATACTTAATATAAGCGGTTGAATTCAGACAATTCCTTATTCTATAGAAACAGATTTAATTATTCTGTTCAGGTACTTCACTTTCTCAGCCTATTTGCATATCTGAACATTCAACCCTTTGTTGTTCCATTCGTCTATTATGCTTCCTAATGCTATATTCCAATTTCAAGTAAAAATCTCAAAATGTATATAGTTTAACAGAACGGGATAAATAAAGGGAAAACACTTATGTTGCAACTGAAAGGGAAAATAGTTGTAACTCGTGTATGGTCTGTGACTAATGAAAAACTGACACACACATTAAATTTTATTTAGAATAGTGAAATTATTATTGTTGCTTTACAGAGAGTAAACATTATAAGACAAATATAAGTGGCAAAGGATAATTTTATCTTTATTGAGATGGTAATAGCATACAACACTAGTTTAAAAGACAAGGAGAGTGAGTCAGTCATGTGCTCTTTTCCTCTTGAAATAACTTGAAACAAGTAGTACTGATCGAGATGATATGAAATCCAAAGAAAACTCATTGATGTGACTTCACTCATCTTTTTAGAATAGTGATGGAAAGCCAGTGTTAAAACATATGGTATTATGACAGCATGCAAGGGGTAATTGTGTCATGCCTTTCCTACAAGAGTATATAAGAGAATCAAGTGACATCACAATGACTTAACCAGAATTTAAACCTGTTTTGCCAGTTGTTCATTCTTATGGTACCATTGCTTTGTTTAAAGTTGTAACCTTGGCTGGTTCCAAATGTTTTTTTGATGATAGGACATTTCTCTTCTGTCATGTTTTTGTAAAAGTTTTTAAAGAAGTTCAAGCAACTCTCTAGAACAGCGATTCTCAACCTGCCATGTCACAGTGCGCACTAGTGAGCCATAAAATAGTGTCACAAAGCTGAAGAAAACACCAGGCACAGGATTCACCCTAAATAAGCTGCACAAATAGTTGAATAGAAACATTGAAATAAACTAAGTTCATATTTGTGTGTCTATTTTTAAAAAAAATGTATGGTTTTATTTCATACGATTTAAATGTATACCCTTTAAAAATTGTGTGCTGTAATATTTTCATTTGCTCTTAGGCATGCCATTGCTTGAGAAATGCTGCTCTAGAAGATTGCCAAGAAACATACCAGCTGAAATATTCTAATAAAGCTAAAAAGATGCAGATAGCTGTTTGTATAATGTGTGGAACTTCAGGAAACAGTAAACATTTTAGTAATGAGATTTTACAAGGGGTTGTTGAAAAGTTTTCAAATCAACCAGTAAGCTCTTCTTAAAACTGAAGTTTGCTAATTTAGTCATATTTTATTTTGGGCTGAGAACTATTCAGTACCCTATCCTCCGTGGGTAGGGAATTGGTATTCACTTTGTATATGGAGAAGTCATAGTCTGATTTATTAATTTTTAATACTTATCAAGCGCCATGTGTTAGAGAAATTAAATTTATTAATTTTTTGTACTTTAATAATATATACTATTCTACTTTTAGACATATCTGTTTTAGCTGAGAGCACATTGCCTTTCTGGTTATTCAATGGAACATGAATAGAATAAATTTAAACTGTCTTGGTTAAAAATCTAAAATGATAAAAAGGATGTTGTTTCTGATTTATGCTCCTTGTATTTGAAATTTTGGTTTTTGCCTTTGGCAGACAATGATTATAGAAGCCTTACATTTTGAAATTGTTTGAATGTAAAATTCAATCGGATTCATAAATTGTTTTCAGACATGCATATTACCAAAAACATAGAACAAATAAAACCTGATAAAATCCTAAGAAAGTCATTAAAGTTATTGCTTTTATCAAATGAACCATGTTCCTTGTCATTGTATTTTTATCAGTAAGAATAGCAAGACTGTGTACATAGTGCACTTGTGGATGATTGCTCAGTTTACCCTTTTATTAAATGTGCCAAACATAGTAAACATTTGAGAAACAGGGATGTCTGTGCATCTCAGGGAACCAGTAGGTAGAAGCAGTTTTTCATCTTACTATATTCGATTATTGTATTTTAAAGCAATCACCTCAGGCCTTTGTTTTTCTTGCCTTCCTGTAAGTGCAAGACTACACCAAAATTAAATGAAAGAATGAATATGTTATAAAGCCAGTGGAAATGTATCAGGTAACGTAGATCATCAAAATTTAGTCTGAGATTTCTAAGCTGTTTTATTGTCATATCTGGGCTGATGTGGCTCAGATCCTCGATTCTATCATCTGACACTTGATTTCATGATATTGTATCTGGAATCAAGCTTTGGCTACACACCACTATTTCCTTTCAGAATAATCCACTCTCTTTTGTCTGCCCTTACAATACAAACAGACACCAGATGGAATTGGATTTCATGGTCAGTGGTCTGATGTAATCGGTCAGTTCTCTTTCTTCATACGAGCTTCACAATAGCCAGATCTTTCTCTCGTGACCAACTAGATATTCATCCTGTTTTGACTTATTGCAGGCAGACAGACAGGCAGACAGCATCAATCTGCTTATCATTCTTGCTATCCACCTGCTCCTCTCGTCAAGGACCACTTTTTATCTCCTCTTGAGGAAAGTCTTTAACATTCTGCCCATGAAGAGATGATGTATTTTATATCAGCTGCCAATGATTTTTGACCAACATCTTCGTTTTTATTGTTCTTATCTCTTCTTTGCAGCTAGCTTGATCTCTGTTCATCATATTGTGAAGGATTTCACCTGAAGATGATTAGAGATAACACCAGTCAAAATATTATGATTAATATAATCCATATGAAAATTGGAATAATGTCTGATTCCATTTATTTCAAATTGGCATCACATATTCTCCACAAAACACATAAAACTATATTTTCAATAATGTCCAATATATGATGATAATTCCTTAAATGAAGAATCTCTTTGAATGAAGTATTTGACATAATTAAAGATTGTTCAGCTTCTACCAGGAATCTGAGATGAACGTTTTCTTGATCTTTTTTTTTTTTTTTGAAGATATTATAAGCTCTGGGTTTAGCCTTAATGATCTGATTGCCTATTTTTAAGGAAATAATGTCTGATATTCTTGGAGTTGACAGGCAAATCATTATCTGCTGTTGATATTATCAAATTGACCCCTGACATTCATCTCAGTGTATTTTTCTGAAGCTCAAAAAACCTTGCAGTATTCATCGTCTGTGTACAAGTATATTGGATTATTGCTCAATATCTGTTTCCATTTTTCTTTCTTAACAAAGATCTGAAAGAGAAAAAAGTCAGCGTGATTTTTTCAATGCATCAAATTATATCCTTATTTAAATTGTTTATCTATTGAATAAGTAAAAAGTAAATAAATAGGAAAAATAAAAATTTGTTTCTTATTGAAAACAAACAATGTCTTCTAATATTGACAATTTACAATGTCAAATGTAATTCATGTGTAGGATTTCATTTTCTGATAAGTAAGAAGATATTGCTTCTTTTTTTGGTCATTTCTCAAGAATAAAGAAAGAAAGAAATGAATCAAAGAAGCCTGAAGCTGAAATTCTACTTTTCAAAAATCATGCAAATTGAAAAGGACTTTCCAATGGATAAATTGTCATCTAAATGATGCAAAAAATGAAAACAACACTGACATCTTATTTTAACAGATATAATTACCAAAATTACACAAAAATATCTTGAAATACTAAAGAGTAAATTTATTCAATAAAATCACCACTGGCTTCAACCACAGCATCCAGACGACTTTAGAATCTTCTTCAACTCTTTCAGACAGTCTCCCTGTTTATGTTGGGGAATGCTGCCATAATCCTTGCCTTCATTTCATCTTTGGTGTTACAAGGAGTTTTGTTGGTCTCTTGCTCAACTGCACCCCATACATAATAATCAAGGGGGTTGCAGTCTATGGAGTTAGGTTGCCTGATATAAGTGGTGAACTGGTTGTAGAAATTGTCTGGCAGCCATGACCATGTTCTCTTGTTTGTGTGGCATTTTGCAGAGTCCTGTTGCCAGACATAGGGTCTTCTAGCATCCACCTACTTGAACAGCACAACCTTCTCAAGTTACTTGATGCCAGCCTCCGTGTTGTGTCTAAGGCCCTCACCAACAAATTTGGGAGTTCTTTTCTCATCAGAATGATCAGAGTGAGTTTTCTGAACTGCTGTACCTTCGTAATCACCATTAGACTCATCCAACTCTTTCTGAATCCTCTGAACTGTCATCAGATTGGCACCCAAACACTCTGAAATGTTCACATTGGAGATTCTGGCATGAATGCCAAGCAGTACAGCATGCCATTTCCAAATTTATGGCAGAGTAAATTGCGTCATGGTGCTCTTTTTCTCACAGATGGTGCCCAGCTACGGTACTGTCCAGTCAACAACATCAAAAGCAAACAAGCACATGTGAAATAAAAAATATAAAATGGCAACAATTTACCCATCACACCCTGTGTGTGTGTGTGTGTGTGTGTGTGTGTGTGTGTGTGTGTGTGTGTGTATATATATATATATATATATATATATATATATATATATATATATATATATATATGTGTGTGTGTGTGTATGTATGTATATATATATACATTCATACATACAACGGATCAAAGTCAGCAATAAATAAATCAATGTTATTGGTGAAAATTTATTTAATTCTCTATTGGATCATGTTATTCAAATCATGGCAACTACGTGTGAAAAATAATATTGCCCAAATGTCCGGCAAGTCATCCACTCGATGGTCAAAACTTTTGATAACATCTCTGCATAGTTGCTCCTCAATCTCACCAATATGCCTTATCATCTCATCCTTCAGCTGTTGAATTGTTGTTGGCTTAGACCTTACTTTTGAGATGACCCCCAAGGAAGAAATCTAAAGGCGTCAAGTCACACGATTATGGTGGCCAATTGACTTTGCTGTTTCAAGAGATGATGCAACCTGGGAACTTCTCATTCAAATTCTGTTTGAACGTCCATTTTTGTTATAGGCTTCAATAACTTTAACACATTGTTTGATTGTCAATTTTTCTATGGTTAAAAGTGCCAAAGACTTAACTTGTTAAATCTGAAAGAAAAGAAAAAATCAGTAGACACTTAAATTTAATTCACATTTAAAATCAGTCCCGTTATTGGAACACCCTTTATATATATATATATATATATATATATATATATTACTTCAAACATTATTTTTGGGGATATACATGTTTGAGTAGATGCCCAGTTTTTTTCAGCTTTTCAGCACTCTTTCATATATTAAGATGTCCATTTTTATTTTATTTTATCAAGTTTATCTAAATGTGTTTTTTCTACAGATATATAGATATAAACTCTCTCTCTTCCTCCCTCCCTCCCTATCTCTCTCTCCCTCCCTCTCTCTCTATCTTTCTCTCTCCCTCCCTCGCTCTCTCTCTATCTATCTCTCTACACAGACGGACACACACTTGCAGAATTTCATGTTTATCTATTTTATTGATCCGAAAATTGCAACTTGGAATTAATATATTGTGGAGTGAGCAAATAATTTTCTTTCAATGTATAAAAAAATCCCTAATGATTTATTTTGTAGAATTTCATGTCAGTGATTTTGTTCACATGTATTTCCTCCCTGCAAATGAGTGTGTTAATTTTCTTTGAATTCTTCAATCAAGAATTATTTATGCTTATTGCCTGACACAGACATTTTGTCCCTTGCAATACATTAACACACAAACCAGATCTACCCTTTCTGTTTTTCTTCTCATATTCTTTGGATTGAGGAATAAACATGTGGGATCCAATCAATCCCGATTGACTTGGACACAATTTCATCTGAAAGAAATTGAACAATATCTGTCTATATTTCTGAGATGAGGTATTATGTACACTATTTACATTATTCGGACTATTGTCCTCATCTTTGTCGCCATATTTATTACAATGTTTCAGCCGTTGTACACTCCGGCCTTCTTCAGGTGGTTGGAATGTCGAACTGAACCCTTTATTTCGCTCACTGGGGTAGACAGTTCTAGTTCCATGTGTCATGTTTAATGGATGTCAGTTATCAGTTATCTCCTGTTCATTTTTCCCTCTGAGCAGTGGAGAACTTTCAGAGGGAAAAATGAACAGGAGATAACTGATAACTGACATCCATTAAACATGGCACATGGAACTAGAACTGTCTACCCCAGTGAGCGAAATAAAGGGTTCAGTTCAACATTCCAACCACCTGAAGAAGGCCAGAGCATACAACGGTCGAAACATTGTAATAAATATGGCGACAAAGATGAGGACAATAGTCCGAATAATGTAAATAAGAAATTGAACAGTTTTATTTCATAAAATTTCTAAATATAATTTCACAAATATTAGTTTGAAAATGTTATTTCATAAGTATTATTTCCTGAATATAATTTTACAAATATTATTTTTTTAAATAATTTCACAAATAAATATTTTTTAAATATAATTTTTGGAAAATTATATTCTTGGTTTACGGCCATATCATGTTGAAACATTGGTTCCTGTCTGATCACTGAAGTTAACCAACATCAAACCTGGTCAGTACTTAGATGGGTGACCACTTGGGAACATCAGGTGCTGTAAGCTGGGATGTGCAGATGGTGTAATGGATAATGACTCAGAATCAAAAATAGGAAAACTGTGTTTGAATTCCACTCAGGTTTGCTAAATTCACTTCTGCACAAATAGCCTTGGAAAAGGCAGGAATCAACATTTTTTTTCATGAGAAAATCAATATAATAATATATTCTGGATTTAAATTACCTGCAGAAGGTTGATAAGCCATAAAAAACAAATCAATCAACCTTTAGACAAAGTAAATGATTCACTTCATTTCTTGAAACATTTTGTATAAGTTCTTTATTCCACAAAAACCCTACCTGAAGCCCATATATGAAATGTATTTCTAAAGGCACAAAATATTAAAGATATCAATAAGCAGCTTTATGTCTGTAAAATCTTTTAGCCCAATAGGTTTTAAATGTTAATATTGAGCTCCTGATTGTTTTAATAAAAAACTTTTGCAGACATTCTTTTTTGATTTAACTCCCTAAAATCATTAAATTGCTTGCTGGATCAATTGACAGCCTTATAACAACACAGACACAATGGAAAAGCATATTAATAAGCCTGTTCTGTTTTTTTAACAAGGACATATGCTTTGGCTCTAAATGAAAAGCTTGACACACAAATCAAATTGAAAAGGATATATAATTAGATACAGATTTGTTGATATTGCCAATTTTATTGATGAATTCATTTCAGCAAACAATTGAAAGTTTGAGATTATTTTCAGGCAGGTAAAATCTCTCATCACAATATTAAAATCTAAAAAATAAAAAAATATTTTCATATTATTTAAGATATTCATTTTGACTTGAACAAGACAAAAGACGAACTGAAAAGTTTTCAAAAGCCATTTTGCTAAAATAGGCAAAAATATAAAAACAGGTATAAATAAAAATAAAAACAAAACAAATGGTAACATCCGTGAAAAAAAAAGTATATTTCTCTCTTTGTGTCTGTTAAATGAAAGTAAAAACAGAAAAATTAGGCTTTTAATATTTTCTTTTGATTTTGATGTAACCAAATAAAAATTTGATGTTTCCCCCAAGAAAAAAATTTCTAAGGAAAATTAATAGCACAAAGTAAAGATTAGAGATTGGAAATTCCTGTTAATGTCAGTGATTTTGGTGGACAAGACGATATTTACACTATTACATGTGAAGTTGCCAGGTCATGGAATGCATGTGAAATCCTCTTTCATCAGAAACTTTTTCTTTGTTTCAGATATTCAAAAATTGAAAATCAAAGAACAAATCAAATGAAACAACCAAAAACAAGCAAAGATATTTGTCATTATTAGTTTGATGAAGGAGATGGTACAATATTAGAATTTAATGCTTTCAGCATCATGCATCTATTAACAATCAGTAATCATTCTCTTTTTATAAATATTTCATACATACATATATATATATATATATATATATATATATATATATATATATATAGTGCTGTTCGATAAAAGTGACTCACCTGATATTTTTACTAAATGTTCTCTTCTCCGATGAAATGAAAGTTGAGCTAAATTCAAAGGATAAGCTATCCAAAATCCGAAGAAGAAGCATTGAAAGCTCTTTGAATTTAGCAGTAAGTACTGTCAAGCATCCGTTCAGTATAATGTTCTGGGGATGCTTTTCTTTTCATGGAACTGGTTTCTTAAAACCTATTGAAAAGACCCTCAGGAGCGAGCAGTACAAGAGAATCTTAGAGTCTTGTCTGCTCCCTTCTGCTGAAAGGGTGCAAATTGATCCCACCAAGCTCATTTTTATGCAGGATAATGCTCCCTGTCACAAATCAAAATTGATGAAGTAATACTTTGATGAGAAGCAGGTGAGTGTTATGACATGGCCACCCCAATCTCCTGACCTCAACCCCAAAGAAAACTTATGAAGCATTATAAAGTACAGGCTCTGGAGAAAGCAGTTGAGGAACAAAGAGGATTTGATTGTGAATTTCATATCCGAATGGAATTCAATGCTTGGAGATGAGATTTGCCAGAATCTAATCAAGTCAATGCTAAAAAGGGTTGAAAAGGTTATTCAAAATAAAGGAGGACCCATAGATTATTAAATATTTCAAACTATATTACCTATTATAAATAAATTATACCTCTATTATTCTTTATTTAAAGCTGTTTGGTTATGTTTCTATTGATTACTCGTTGCAGGAAATAAGTGAGTCACTCTTTTTGCACAGATTTTTTCCCTAAATCTCATTTATATCCAAAATGATAATTATCAATAGAATACCTTAGGGTGAGTAAACTTTTTTTACTAGGTGGTTGGGAAGGGGTCTTTATATCAGTAAGATTAAAAATTAGTTTCACCCCAAAAACAATAGGCGAAAAAAATTTTAAGTATATATATACACAAACATACACACACTTACATATAAGTATATATATATATATATATATATATATATATATATATATATATATATATATATATATATAGTCAGCAAAGTCACGAACACAAATAGCGTGCCAAGGATAGAACATGCTGTTGAATTCTCATACAGAGTAACGTCAGTTCTCCAATGTCTCACATATTGAACAAATCGGTTTTTGAAAAGAAAATTCCAGATGAAAATGGCTCGGTTAGCAAACAAAATTTCAGTTCTCAAACATCATTGCCAAACTGAGCCAAAATGAATTAACCCAAACAAAATCATTTTGGGTTACGAACAGCCTTGAGGAACGAATAAATTCGTTAACCAGGGTTCCACTGTACACTGAAAGCAATGAGATGGGAAAAAATTATTCTTATTCCTTTCATATTCTGTTGGTAAGAAGGATATTCCATTCAGTCAGCTTTTTCCCAAGAGCTGCTACTCTGTTTCACAGACTCCCAAAAGGATGCTTCCCTGATCTTTACAACCTTAACCTTTTTAATTCTGAGGATAACCATTACCTGTCATAGATATCCTCATAATCTGTATCGCTTACCTCCTCCTCTTACAGCCTTACAACCTCATTCAGTAACCATCTACCTTGAATGGCGCTTGGGCCTTTTATTGGGAGAACAATAGTAAAAATGAAGAGGAAAAAAGATTATTTAAGTTAGATTTTGTGTCTATGGGATGAATTTTAAAAAAGCCATTGATTACCTAAATGTGTATCACGGATGGAACATAGCTAATTATGGGAAATACTTACTCATTTGACATGCAATACAAGCACCAAGAAAATTCAATCAAACCTTGACTATTCATTTGGGTGAAGGCGTTAGATTTATGTTTTTTTGTATGCAATGGGGTGGCAATGCAGAAAGTTTTGGAACCGCTGATTTAGATGGTGATAGTCCAGTGATGTAACTTTGAAGATCATGTAAAAAAATCCAATTGCAAATGCAGCTCAGCCCAAGTTAAGCAAAAGAAGAAAAGCTGTCATGAGATGAGGATTCTTTTCTGTTGTTGGCACCGGTGAAATGCTTCATTCTGAAAAATCAATGCTTTTGGAAGAAAGCCTTTCTGCAAGCTTTTTTCCTTTCTTCAGTGATAATAGATTTCTGAAAAGCATCAATTAGATAATTTTTCACCAAGACAATGCTAACATACGTGCCAATGCCAACAAAAGAAGCAGAACAAATCTATTGTTTTGGCTGAGGCAGAGAGTGTATATTTGAACTTCATAGAGAATATTGGATCTGGAATTAAATTTAAATGAAAATATGTTTTAATGCTTCATCAGTTGTTTGAATCTAATCAAATATTGAATGAAATGACATGAACTTTTCTTCCTGTAAAAAAGCTGTCCACAATTTTTTCCACATAGCTTAAAAGAAATCAACAAAGAAAGTCACTTAATTTTCATTTACTTTATCTACTGACTTAATTTTCCTGATCAATGATTTCTTGTTGCTCGCATTAAAATCTAAATATTGGAACATTTTGAGCTTAGCCTATTTTTTCTTCTTGGGTGTTTTGTAGAAATCACCTGACTCTGTAATTTAGGAGAAATTTTAACTGAATTTTGAAAATTTCCCATCTGAACAGGTGTTTGCTAAAATGAGGGTTGAAGAATTAAATCATTCATATTTGAGACTTTGATAAATTTTAAAATCTTTTATATTTTGGTTTTTGGGTTGAGAAGATGAAGAAAACTTTTGTCATCTAGGCATGCAACTTCCTATTTTTTGCCTAACAATAATTATATTGAATCCATTGCTAGGTTAACTGCTAAAAAAGTTGGTTCACTGTGTCGTGCTAGAATTCTTTTCTCTCCATAATCTATCTTACATATTTATAAGTCTACCATTCGTCCATGCTTTGAATATTGCTGCCACATATGGTATGATGCTCCTGCTACATATTTAGAGGTTTTTAATAAAAGCCAAATAAGAATCTGCAATGTTACTGGTCCTGACCTGGCATCTCTGTTTTTAGTCACATTCTCACTGCTTTAATGTAGCTTCCCAGTGCCTTTTCTATAAATATATTCTTTGTTTTATTGTTCTGATGAATTTAGCCCTATGGAACCTAGACTTTATGAATTTAAGTGCAGTACTAGATTGGCAGTAAGGTCTCATCAATTTAAAGTTGAATTGGTGAGATACAACTGTTCTCTGCTAATGGTTTCTTTTCTCACACTTCTCACTTGTAGAAATTTCTCCTGGCTCTATGCTTACTAGCCAACTTTGATCTTCAAAATTTAAGTACATTATCAATCTTTATCTACCATCTTCTTGATTCCTCTTTTTATTGTTCTTGGTCCTTAATAATGTTTCTCTTTTTTCTTATTCTTTCCCTAGTAACCCCTTGTGTCTTAGTGGCTTTACTGCCTTGCTTGGGGTGATTCAAAAACATATTACTGTATTAATACTTGAAGTTGTCCAATTAAATACTTTCATTATTCCATTTATTTTTGTTACATCTCCATTTGCTTTACTTTTCTTTTGATTATATCCCAGCATTTTTGACAGATATCTTCTTCAGCCTTCAAGTCCTGAGACTTCTGAACAGCAATATAGATTTGCATCCTGTAGACATCATGTCATATCAGGATTCGAGAATATGAAGAATATCTTCTGATTCTAAATTCCTGCTATTTAACTTAAAGGCCTGAAATCTATCAGCAACAAAAGAAGAATTATATCAAGATGCCAATAAAAACCCCAAAAAACAATGTCTAATAATAAAACTTCTGTCAAAGTAAATCTTGATGTGTGGAAGAATTTTTCTATCCCTCTGTATTGATGCCACTTTGTTGAAATGTTCAAGGAAGAAGAAAGATAATGAAATCTCAGTGATGTTGGCACCTGTTCAAGAAAAGAAAAACGATTTGCTATCATTTGTGAACTTCTAAAGAGCTCTACCTTCAGAATTGCTAAAAGATTTATTGTTATTGTCTTCGATTAGGCAAAGAAATTAAGGTTTCTTACAATTTTTCTTTCCTTTTCCCAGACCTCATCTCTAATATTTTGATATTTGCATTCATCTTATTCCATTGGAAACAAATCTTTCTCCACTTATTTCAAAAGGACAAGCAATTTATTAATGATTAATCATTTTCCACTGTGAAGAAACACTGTTACCCAATATCACAGACAATGGCTCATTATATATTCATATAAATAATGAATATTTTGAACTAAAGTATATTTACATATTTAATATAAATAGGGACATGTTTGTGCTGAACTCTTTTGAGTGATGTACTTGACAAATCTTAAAAAATGCATTTCACTTCCTTTCTTACTTTGACAATAGACACATATTTTATGATTAGTCACAAAATTCTGACTTGATCAAGAAGATGTTTTCTTTAGAAGAGTAAAATCACAAAGGCTTAGAATAAATAATGACATCTTAATTTATTGTCTGTATTCATGGATAACCTTCATCTTGGGTTTTCATAAAAAAATACGAAAAGGGATAAGTGAATATTTTATACATATCTGTGTATGTGTATTTGTTTATATATATATATATATATATATATATATATATATATATAATTCCTAGATATATTATATATATTTTGGTACTTATTGGAAAGTGCTCAAAATATTACAGGTACATGACACATTCAGAAAAAATGCTGGTCCGCTATATCAGATAGTTTAAGAAGCACTAATGTAGAATATATTCATTGAAACATTTTGAGAACAATATCACAAACAGAATGAATTCAACTCTTTAAAATGATCATGACTTTTCAAAATTTATAGACATAATATCTTTAAAAATTATTTTCTTTTATTATTGTTATTACTATTAGTTTTATCATTATTGGAGAATTTCTATTCCATATTGAATTCAAAAGGTTTACCATTTTTTGAATCAAGAATAAAATGTGCAACCTTTTTTGTGTCTGAACACCAAACCACTGTGCTTACATGAAATGAAAATGGCGGAAAGTTATCAGATTAAAATGACTAAAAAAAAATACATGAATATAATTACTTTCTCAGTTAAAAAATGTGGAAAAAAAATCAGAAAATATTTCAAATAATCAATGAATCAATGATTGATATTTAGGATAAATTTTGATGAAAGGCTAACAAAATTTTTTCAGCAAAACGTAAATTAATTTGTTAAAATAATTTCTCTGTTATCTATAAAATTCAAAATATCGTGAAATAAATGATTGAAAGAATTTGAATATCATGAACCCTGAAACTATTAGTTTGTCATAAGGGATATAAATAGCAACTTACTCTCTACCACCATATTAAAAAGATCCTACACTGTTGAAAAACTTGCCTCTCCATTCTTAAAAATCTTTATTCTTTCAAAAAATATAAATTCTGAAATATTTTACAAGAAAAATATAGTTGTCACTCCTTTATCTTGCAAAATAAAGGTAGCACTCTGTTTGGTCAGAATTTAGTCATTTGGTGCTTTCAGATTTCCAAGACACAGGCCTGAGTGATGGTATATGGAGGCCATAGGCTGTCCAAACCATGTGGCTCTTCTCTCTGCTATACTAACAAGATCCAAAAGAATACAATGCCTGACATTTGGCACTGGCTTGGCTGCAGAATTTGCTGGAATATGCCAGTGTTTTCAGCCAATGACAATGACAACTTTGAGGCTCCACTCTGGTTTCTCTAAGTAGATTTACTTCCATAGCCTTTTCCTTGTTTTGATATGAATGCAAGGCAGTGGAAGTTTAAAATCAGTGTTCCCCTTCCTCTAGGTGGACTGCCTTACAACACTGATAAGCATCATCTACCTGAAGTAGCTGGTTATGAGGAATTAGTGTTCCACCTCTGCCTGGTTTGCAGCTGGACTTCATTATCAGAAACTATATGAGATGCATACATTTTATAGGCAGTGTGAGATTGCCCCTACTACCACTCTTGCCTATAACAACCTTTGGAACATAATGTACATATATAAACATAAGATACATTGCAATTGATGTTTAGTCCTTTCTTCTTGCTTTCCTTCAGTATCTTCTGTAGAAGTTCTTGTATCTTCCTTTCTCTGTCTGTTATCAATACTGTGTCATCGGCATATCTAATGTTGTTTAGATTGTAGCCACCAATAAATCATGTTAGGACTTCTAATACTCTCATGATTGCTTCAGCGAAATGTTGAATAGGTCTGGTGTGAAGAGACATACTTGTCTTAAGCCCCTTTCTATTTTTGTATATTTACTAAATTTATTTTCTATCCATAGGCAGGTGATATGTCCCCAGTGTAAGTTCTGGATTATTCTTATATCCTTTCCAGTATATCAATCTTACCCAGAGTTCAGTTGCAGCAGTTCTTTGCAACACGCTTTATCAAATGCTCTTGTATAATCTATAAAACATCCTTCTGCATTTGTATTCTTCTTTCTGTGTCTTTAATGAAACTGCAATGTTCTTGTTCTATTTCCTGTCTAATTCTGCTCTGTTCTCTATTCATCAGTTTTGTTATATGGCTCATTAGGCTGATTGTCCAATGGAGTTTGCATTTGTTAGCAACTGGTCTCTTAGGTGGCAATATGAAAATGGATCTACTTAGGTCTTCCAGTATTTCACCATGTTTATATATTTCATTTATTTTGTCTATGATTTTTATCAATACTGAAATCATCTATGGATCTCTTAGAATTCCATCTGGTTTTTTGTTTTGCCACTTCAGATTATAATATTTCTGCTCCTTTGATATTTACTGTGTATTGTGGGGTGTGCTCTTTTATTGTAAAATCATTCTCTGATGTATTCGTTTAATCTCTGAAGTATTTTTTCTTTCTTTATTATCCGTGTTCCATCCTTAGATGTTATTCATCCTGTTGATGTCTTTTGTTAGTTCTCTTATTCTTCCGTGCATACCTGTTTTATCTGTAATATGCATTCTATTTCTTTATTTGTTGAGTCATTCCTCTTTTGCCTGCCTGCTTTTTTTTTTAAATTTCTCTGTGCAGTGTCCTATATTCTGTGCCATACCTTGTCATTGATATATTCATCTACCATCCATTCCTCTTTTCTTCTGTTCCTGGAGATATTAAATACATTTTTCCTTGTAATAAATGACAGAAAGTAATATGACCTTGAAAGTTTTCTTTTTTTTGACTTATTTAAATATTCCATTATGTCTGCTTTTTCATTAAAAAAAAATCCTATTATTTCTCATTGTAATAACTGAGAATATTTTTCTTAACTATTTGTACTAAAAGGTGTCATTAGTAAATTCTTATGTGTTTTGGCTTAAGTACTTTATGACTCCAGTTTATGTTGTGCAATCCATCAGTTGTACATTTTGTGAACCCCAACATTGGCATCAGTTTGGCTACAGAAGATACTGGAAAGAAGACCAAATTGTCATTCAACTGCCTTAAGGAGTTCCACTCTTTATTTGAATTCAGAGCTGTTCTCCTAGAGTGGTTGCCAAGAAAAGCTAGAATACACAAGTTTTACCAGCTATTAAATCTATATTTGAGACTATAAATGGATTCATGTCTTTTCTAAGGATTTGAGCATAAAAATGCAACTGTAGTCTGTGATTCACACCATGAAATACCAGAGATTTGAATAGAATTTAATATCCACCAGGAACCTTGATCTAAGAAGATTTGATCTGCAGTGACACCCAATATGTAATGAGTTCACACTATGAGATATGAAAGTAAATTTTTATACTCAGAGTCACTTGAGAAAGTTACTGTTATATACAGTATCTATGAACACTAATGGGTATGTCCCAATCCTTATAAATACGTTGGACACTATTGTAAGTGAGGGTAATATGCTGTCTAAGTAGTTCACCACTAGCAGAGGTTTACCTACTTCATGCCACTGGTGAGTATTGTATTTTGTTGATGTTATAAAGATTATCATTTCATATCCAACCTCCGTTTTGGTTATTTGTCATTTAGTAACCTTTCCTAGGTTACAACAGTTACAAAACCTTGTAACACCAAGGGATGACCTAGAAGGCAATCTCAAAGTCACCAAGTGTAAAATTGGACCTTGAACTAAGATATTCTCATATGAGATAACTATGAAAAATTTAGTCTTGTATTCTTACAAGCAATTATTATCATTACACCAGCAAATGCAAAAATATTTGTGGCATTTTCTTATCAATGATATGGTAGATTACAAGGTTAATATACACAAATTTTTATTGTTGGTAGCCAATTCCAAACAGAATTTTGAGATAAGCTTGTTACCTTAAAGTCACCATAAATTCTATTAGGAGAGAAATCATATTGAGACGTTGAACAGAAGAAAATTCTGGTTGATTTCTCAACAGATAAAGAAAAAAATTATGAAAGTTTTATTTGTGAAATTGAAAAATAAGTGCATCATTGTTCTCAACAAAATGACAACACGACATAATTATATTGATGTTTTATTGCCCCAACTAAAGTTAGAAATGCTCAAAATCTCTTGATAAAATCAACATCAGTCTTGAAATGCAATTTTAAATTATCATTACTCCCCAGAGAAATATAACCACTTCTTATTTTTTTAAATTCAAATTCGTCTCCAATTCTTCTTCTTTTAGAAATTGTTCTTAAGTATAGAATAAATTGGCATAAGGTGTTTTCTGTAGAACTATCTCATTAACCATAATCACTTTGCAAAAGAGACTATCATTCTTCTATAATAATAGTTAAAGTTTAATTAAAAGAAAAGGATTTCAAATTCTGTGGAATAGAGTTTTGGATTGTGTCCATCTTGATACCTTTGTCCAGTGATGATTACAAGTTTTATAAGCACTAGTCTGACCATCAGAAGAAACTTTCTCTTCATTTGCTTGAATAAAATTTTCTACTGCTTATCATCAACATTTTTCTCAGATTAAAACCTTAAATCTGTGGGTTTGCTTTCCAATGCTCTACCTTCAGATGGCCGTAAAGTTCTCTTGTTACTCAGTATAAACAACCACTTGTTGTTTTATCTTACGTTCTTTGCCTATCTTAAATAGCTGCAGGTGATTCTCCTTCTGACAGCCTCATTTCAAAAGATGCCAGTCCATAAAGATGCTTTCTCTAATGTCACTTTCTCTACAACTGCCTTTTATCAACAATTTGTCATTGCTTACATAGTATCATATGCAATGAGAATATTTCATTGGGAGACTTTGGAAATGGAACCAAAATGCAGATGGATCAGCCAGTAACTACTGATAATAGTACCCAACCCTGTCAGTTGATTGTTTAGTGTGTGACCTCTGCAGAAAGACAGCAGGTAGCTGCCCTGCCGGAACAGAGTCCAGGGCAAACACCGGAACATCGGGTACATTTTCTGGGAAGAGTGTCAGCTTGACAGCGCAATGGCATTATACTGTGCATTACCAAGCATAATTACCATTTCATATTCATTCGTCCTTGTATGTATGTATTTCTGGTGTCTCAGCTGGGTTCATCCATGCTCTGCTCATCATGATCCACTTTTTGATTCCAGTGCCGCAGAGGTTTCTGTTCCTTTTCATTGGCAGATATTTGCCAACCAATACGAAGAAAATCCTTTCAGCAAAGGACTGAAAATATCCAAAGGTTTTATCTTCTATAGAGCACATATCTTATCAACATGAAATAATTGTTTTTCAATGAAAGTACTACTGAAAACATATTTTTCTTTTTCAATTTAAAGCATTCTCACATGTGAAATTGATGGTATCCCTGAAAAAAAATTACTCCTGAACTGGCTCCTGTTCTCTCTAAACTCTAAAATAAATGTTTTGCTGCTTCTTGCTTTCCTGCATGTTGGTAATCCTTTTCTGTAGTTCCAGTTTTTAAGAATTTGGTTGAACCATCTGATCCTTTTATCAGCCTATTAGACTTCTACATTATTTTTGCCAAGTACTAGAGGCTCTAATTAACTCTGAATTGGTTAAGCATCTCACCTTGCAAGATTTTCTTTCAGATAAGAAATAAGGCTTTCACTTCTCTAGGTCAACTACTGATGTATTAATTATTGCTAAAAGAGTCTATCCAGCTTTATGTACAAATGGTGAAGCTTGGGCTGTTGCTTTGCATATCTCAAAGGCAATTGAAAGGGTTTGGCATGTTGATCTTCTTCACAAGTTGAAAGGTTGTGATATTTCTGGACAAATTTTTTAACTGATATAATCTTATCAAATTGTGAAAATGAAAGTTATCTTGAACAATCACTCTTCCAGATAATTTTGCACAAATGCAGGTGCCCCCCCCCCAGGACCCTTTATCTTTGAACCTACATTGTTCCTAATTTTTATCAAAAACCTTCCTGATGTCATCAGTTCACAACTCGATATCTATGCTGATGGCACAACCATTTACTCCTGTCTTAATGGTAACTATGATCGTTTTCGATAAGGTCAAATTGACAGCCGATCTCAAAAATGACCTACAATCTGGTGTTAACTGGGGCAAGCAAATGGCTTGTTAAGTTTAATGTCTCCAAAATGAAACTACTCTCTTTTAATCATTTGAACAGTTGGATGTTAGTTTACCTGGAAAGGTGTTAATGAGAAGAGTGGAAATTAATGAATTGCAGGATTTCACAGCTCTAACATTACTCCTTCACAATCAGCCTGTGAACTTTTCAGATCACCCTCATATCTCATCAAGTTTCATGAATGGAGAGGCACCCAAGTATAACAGGCCAATGATTTAATGGAAAAGCAGGATTCCTTTATTGAAGTTGCACCCAAGTGCAATATTTCAGCAAATTAAATTTTCTATAATGATTTATTGTCAAAACTGTACAATCAAATGTTATTATTATTTGTACATTTTAGACTTGTCAAAATATCATTCAATCTATCCTTATCAGATTTTAGACCTTACTTGTAAGATAACTTTATCAAGAAGAGATATTACATCTGTTGTGTCATGGGATGTGAGGACACCGTGTACACAGTGTGGGAAGTACAAAAACATATCGCAGGAATTCCTAATGGGAATCAAGTATCAACATTCTGTATGTGAAACTTGATTGATAAACAAAAGGGATTTTACAAGTGCTGATCACAGAATCATATCTGCAGGCAGTGAAAGAAGGGAACAAGGAATCAGATTAATTTCAGATAAAAAGCAATGTATTCTAGAATACTAGCAACTACAGGACAGAGTTTATTAAATGAAATAGAAAAGGAAGACATTCAACCTAGACATCATAGAAACACTCTCTGTTGATGGCAGATTCTGAATCAGAATTTAAAAAAAAAAAAAACTATTAACCAAACTAGGAAAGGAAAGTAAGAAAAAAAGACTAACCATTAACTGTAAGAAGGAAGCATGCTTGTCTAAAAAGAAACCCCAAAAAACAAGGAATGAACTGCATAGTGGGGATATCAAAATTAGCATATACAGAAATTTAATTATATGAGTAGTGTAGTAACAAACAATGGAAAATGTGAAACAGAAATACAAAAGTACATAGAAATAGCAAAAAAGATGCCTTTCAGAAGCTAAGTATTAAGAGATAAGAAACAAAGAAAAGATTGCTGAATTGCAATTTCATATCTAACCCCCCCTATATGACATTGAAAGCTGGACAGTAGCCTTACAGATAAAGAAGAGACTTGTAGTGATAGAGATGTCGATCTGCTGATGAATGCTGAGTTTTGTGAAATGGGACCAAAGAATTATAACCTACCTGTGGCTAAGATGCTACAATGTGACACCTACCTGGTCAAAGCCATCATTTGCAATTTAGGTAGAATGCATGGTTCTAGTGCTTTTAAAATTATTGTTAATTTGCATGCATGGTCAAAAACCTGAATAAAAGGTGATCCGCACAGATGAGTGAGGAGAGAATCTATGGAGAGTGACCTGTGCTGACAAGGCTTGTTGCAACTATCAACCATACTAAGAATGCCATGTCTAGAACATGTGAGTAATGAGCAAGTTTTAAGGAAAATAAAAATGACAAGGAAACTTATATTGCATTGGAAAAACCTTTATAGCAATTTTTAAGTGAATTTCAAAGAGAATATTTATATATCAATAGATAGATTTATTCTATCACATATTTTCTTCCACTACCTATTTTACCTATATTTATTTGAGTCACTGCACACTAGATTAAAAGACAATCTTTCTTTTGTCACATTTTTTTAATCATTTCATCTCAAGCAAGGTGATGACGACACTAAGATGCAAGGGATTATTAAGTGTGAGAGAATATGAGTGAAAGAAAACATTATTAAGGAGGAAAGAACAATAAAAGAACAGGAATTAAGAAGACAGAAGATAATGATTGCATTTAAAATACAAAAGATCAAAATTAACAGAAACGCAAGAACCTGAAAGAGTACCACATGTGGGAAGTGTGAGAGAAGAAACTGTTAGCATAGAAAATAAGGTTACCTATAGGCATTTAATCTGTAAAAAGGTGAGACCTAGCTGCTAGTCTAGTACTGCACTGCAATTCATAAAGTCTAGGTAACAAAGAGGAAAGTTTCTCAAAACAATTACCATGAAAGTATTTATGGAAAAGTCACAGGGAAGCTAACTTATGGTTAGAATAATTGTCTAGCATGAAATAGGGAACCAACATTCCTATTTGTTTGTTGTTAATCCAAGAACACTAACCATGGGTAAATCATACCCGATTTTGAAAATATCAAAAAAAATATTAAATATAAATTTTTATTTGAAATACTTTACACGCAGTCATTTCAAACTTTGTACTTTGAGTCAACATTAATAGGAACTGAAAAACATATTATTTAGGTAAGAAAATCAGGTACTGAAAATTGTAATTAAAAATAAGAAAATATGTGATGGGTACTATATACCCATGGTTAGAGTTATAGGGTTAATGTTAGTTTTGCCAAAGAAACACCATTCTTTCAGGTTTTTTCATAATCGTTTTTGGCTTTGTTGAAAGTTTTTTCAGCGGATGAGTTGTCAGATAATCTGTGATTGAAGGATTGTGTGATTTGCTTGATTATGGTAGGTGGATGGGTTGGAGGAAGTGTTTATGAAAAGTGAATTGCTCTTCAGGTTTCTGAATGGCTGGTATCATTTTGGAGGCTGGAAATCACACCCAGGAAAGCTATAAAAAAACAAACCTAATAAAATGACTTGCCTATTATGCCTGTTGTCCTCAATGTAACGTTCAACCTTCAAAAAGGTACAGACCAACCGGTGAGGAAAGACTAAATATCTGGTAACTCATAACCTAAAACTAATTCCATTCAAAGCAAATAATAAACTTAAAGTAAAGAAGAAAAAACATAACAAATAAATAAAAAGAAAATATAATAAAAAAAATGACCAAATAAAAGGTTAACATTATCAATAATCCAGAACCATTAAATATAAAATGGGTTTCCTTGGCCTCCTCCTCCTCCTAATTCTCATAAGCCAACAGTGACATATATGTAGAGCCTACATAGGGAGAAGTAATGCACAGTCTGATGATCACTTAAGGTATGAAACAGCCAATAACCAATATTGATTTCTACATCAAAACATTTTATACCTTCAAACACTATCCTTCCTATTGTGTATTCTTCCCCAATGGCCCTGATCTGGCTTCTCGTCTGCAGTCTCTTTCTCACAGTCGTGCCGTCGCCTCTCTTTGTCTCTTTTACAAATACTTCCATGGTAATTTCTCCGATGAGCTGCTATCGCTGGTTCCCAGGATCCATGAATTCAAGCGTCATACGAGGCTGGCATCCCGTTCCCATCCTTTCACTGTTGAAACTGTTAAGTGTACACGTCTCTTCTACTCCAATAGCTTCATATCTCACACCTGTGGAACTCCCTTCCCTATTCCTGTTTCCCTGACAACTATAATCTCCAACTATTCAAATGTAACATGAATTGACATCTCCAGTTGCCTTGATCTATCTACTATCCTTCTCCACATCCTTTCCTCTATCATTCCTATCTGCTCTTGCTTCAAATCCTCTGTAACCCCTTGCGTGCTAGTGGCTTTCAGCCTTGCCTGGGGTGAAAAGCTTAAAAAAAAATATATATATATAGCAAATTTTAAACACACATGTATGTGTTTTTTTGTTTTGTTTTATGGCATATCAACCTCAATGGGTTCTGTCTATATTTCTGAGAAAGGTATTATGTACATTATTTACATTATTCGGACTATTGTCCTCATCTTTGTCGCCATATTTATTACAACGTTTCGGACGTTGTACTGTCCAGCCTTCTTCAGGTGGTTGGAATGTCGAACTGAACCCTTCATTTCGCTCACTGGGGTAGACTGTTCTAGTTCCATGTGCCATGTTTAATGGATATCAGTTATCTCCTGTTAATTTTTCCCTCTGAAAGTTCTCCACTGCCTTAACCAAGTATTGAACTCACATTCTTTGGGTACTGAATTGAGCTGGTTAGATGTAACCATAAGTTCTATGCTAACAGTTTCTTTTCTCACACTTCTTACTTGTGGAACTCCCTTCCGGCTCCATGCTTTCCACCCAATTTTAATCTGCAAAAATTTAAATGCAATGTCAGTTGCTATGTACTGTCCTGATTACTCTTTCCTCTTCCCACTAATTACTAATGTTTGAACTGGTTGATCACCGTACCTATGCTCCTGATTTCATCCAATCTATCATCTGTTTCCCAATATGAAAAAGACACTTGGCTGGGAACCAGTATAGCAGTGATGATAATTTCATATCTGCTTTTGAGGAATTTTTGGATCAACTGGATGAAAGCTCTTTTGCCAATGAGTTCCGAGTACTACAAGACTGATGGAAGTAATGTGTGGACCACAAGGTGGACATTGTTGAAAAATAAACCTCATGCACATTCCATGGGAGTATATTGGTCAGCCTATGAACTTTTCAGCCAGCCCTTGTACTATGCCTTCTATTCTATGATCTGTTGCCCTTGGGTGCATCTCCATTCATGAAACCTGATGCAATACTATACCTTCTCTCATATCCATGATCTGTTGCCCTTGGGTGCATCTCCTTTCATGTGTTGTATCTCTCTTTCCTCTTCTTTCGGTCAGGTAGTGAAATTTTTTTGCATCCAGAAATAGAAGACATCAACAAAGATAATTTTACTTATCTAGTTTTATTAACCATGTCGACATCTACATATCTACCTATCCAGTGTGTTTGCTCTTCCTCCACTGGGGTGCTGTTTCAGGCACAAAGAAAACACATCTACACTGTTTGATGGTTAAGACTTGACTCCTTGAAACCCCTTTCTCTGTGTGCCATTCTCATACTGGCTCAACCAATTAAAATCAACTTCCTTGTTTTGTCTTCTGTCTAGCCTCAAAGGTCAACCTCAGGAAGTTGGAGCAGTGATACAGTTCCCCCTAATACTATACCTTCCCTCGTATCTATGATTCTTTACCCTTAGGTGCATCTCCATTCATGAAACCTGATGCAATACTATTTCTGGGTAGCTTGATAAGCAACAACACTTTTCCTGAAATCTCTGAATTTAGATAGATCTTTAAAAAAATGGAATTCAAAGAAATTGTCCCATTTTCATGGTTCATTTCATTGGAATCTGCCTGTAATCACAGAATATGCCTGTAAATCATCCCATATAGAACTGATGCCAGAGATTAGCATAAAAGCTGATAAATCATTTGATTACATTTTGCCCACACCAACCATCATTTGAAATGGTGGTTTGCTTTGATTATGTCTCAGTATAATGCCGTTGAGAATTGAGGATGAGAAATTAAGACTATAGAGTTTGAATTTGAATTTGCTAGTCAAATATTTAAATCACAATCAACAAATTTAGTTTTCCAAGTCGCATATGTCACCTTTCAAATCATCGGTTTTGATTGGAGAAGATATCATTTCAAAAATTGGATGTCTCCCGAAAGCTTTCTTAGGTTTTTCATATATTTCCATCTCAATAAATAAATCGAGTTTTCCAGGTTGAATATATCACTTTTCAGATGAGGTTTGCTTAGAGATAATCTACTTGCAGAAATTAGATGACATGTAAAAACTTTCTTAAATGTTTTAAATATTTCAGGCTAAATGAAAAAAATCTATCTATCTATCTATCTATCTATCTATCTATCTATCTATCTATCAGATATATGATATTTCAAATCTTTCTTTATATTTTAGTCAAAGTTAGAATGAAATTTAAAAGCAATGCAAAGATGCAGTTGTTTTTTTTTTAATTTTTATCAGACTTTTCTGAATTTATTTGCCTTATTTAGACTAAATTCTTTATCCACATATGGTGGCTGGTTTGTGCTGTTAATTATAATGTTTTTATAGATTTATAACAATACATTAATAAAAGAAATATTTTCCTTTAGGTCTACCATAATTTTATGTAGGGTATATTTGGATAGAAATTACATTAGATTTCAACATACATTTTTAAAATACCTGTTGCAAAGTTGCCAAAACTTTTATAGGTAATACGTTGATATATGTATATGTTATATATATATATATATATATATATATATATATATAATTTTATATATATTTGCTTGTATTAATAGCTAGTATTTTTATTTTATTAAATCACATATATATATATATATATATATATATATATATATATATATATATATATGGTTGCTAAAAACATGAAAATTCTAGTCACCTTATAATGTTCATTTGTATAGCCATATTGTTTATATCTAAAAATGCATTGAAAATGATATTCCCATAAACATGGTAAATTTTAAACAAAATAATTCTACATATTTTGCAGGCTACATATATATATATATATATATATATATATATATATATATATATACATATACATACATAAAGGTTCGTTTGGTTAAATAATTTAGGCATATCATGTTGATTACTTTTCATTGTGATCCTTTCAAGTTCACAGATGAAGTTTTTGTTACACTTAGAAAATTGAGTAAAAAAATACTGAACTATTCTTTTGTATAGTTTTTATTTTCCCAAGTACTTTCAATCTCATCTGAGACCATCTTCAGGGGGTTAAGTTGTCCGTGAGTATGTATATGTGTTTCGGTGAATTAAAACATTTCAGCTGTTCTTTTTTTTTACTGTTTATGCAGTGTTCTAGATTTCAAGGTTCAAAGTTCATGTGTTCTTTTGGGTTTTTTTTTCCAGTATAAGAGAAATAACATTTTTTTTTTGCTCATATGAATATAATTTTTTTTTCATAAGTATTTAAGGACTTTGTTGCTATACTCATAGTTGACTTTATTTTGGGATTTAACTCTCTAACGTCTAATCTGTGAGTGTGGGCATGAGTGTTCCTTTAAGTGCTGATGGATTGAGTTTTGTTCAGCAAAATGAAATATAAGTCTTTCTATTCTTATTCAATTTTCTAAGTCTACCAAAAAGTTAATCTGCAAACTTAAAACGAGCACAACAAAAAACAATCAACATAATATGTCTAAATTACTTAACTAAACCTGATTGAATGAAAATATGCTGCCTAAATATGCACAATATATATATATATATATATATATAGTTTTAGGGTATGCTATTTTTCTGTTTTATTATTAGGGATTCTATTATTTTTACATGTGAGTGAAGTTATTATGCTTGTATTTTTTACTAGTATGTTTTGGATAGAGTCTGGTAGCATTTTTTTGTGTGTTTAAATGAGTTCTAATGGATCTATGCTCAGGTAGGTGTAATATAAGTCATCCAGAAAACACTTGTATGAATGCAATAAAATTAAATAAAAAGCTTAATCGCAGTACCTTGACATTTGCTTTTAACAAAACATGTATAAAAGAGGGATTGGTGCCTAAATACACAATATATATATATATATATATATATATATATATATATATATATATATATATATATATACATATATGTATGTAAAATATTTTTATATATATTTTTTGTATATTATATATGCGTAGTACTTATTGGAAAGCACTCAATATCATTGACAGAGCTAACATACTTACTTGGATTGGGTTTCACACTCTCTGAGATCGTCATCTCATGATCGGAGAGAGCATGAAACCCAGGGTTGCAAACTCACATCAATCCAACTAAATATTTATATATATATATATATATATATATATATATATATATTCACATACAAGCCTGTTTAACTGTATCACAGCTTATCAGTGAAATTAGACAACCGAATGTTTTCAAACCAGGATTGAAACCCAACAGATTTGGTATCAGTATTCAGCAGAGAGAAAGACAAATTCTAGCATATTGTTTTTATGAATGTAAGCAAATGCCAGACAGCCAGAGTGCTCTATTCATTTATGAAGAGTGATGCATTAGTGCTGACAGCTGCTGTTTATAGAATTCACCCATCTCCCAAAAGTGCTCAACCAAAAGATTTTCAAGAGCATTATAATTTCATTCGCTTACAGGCCTGTTTCGCTGTATCATTGATATATATAAAACAGTATTAAGCTACAAAAAATATTTTATCATGGTATATGAATGCCAAAAATGTAATGGTCACCAAAGGGCCTAATATATGCATTATCAGGCGAGTGACCTTGCTGACTATGACTAGTATTGTAGCAGCAGTAACAGTGGTAAAATTATAAGTATAATTTTTAATGTCCCATAAAATATAAAAATAGATATTTATCACATTTTTTTATTTTAAGCTTATCACCCCAACCAAGGCTGGAGGCCACTAGCATGCAAGGGGTTACAGAAGGTTTGGAGGAAGAGCAGATAGGAGTGGTAAAGGAGAGGATGTGGAGAAAGACAGTGGATCGATCAAGGCAAGGGGGTTACAGAAGATTTGGAGCGAGAGCAGATAGGAATGAAAGGTGAAAGGATGTGGAGAAGGGAAGTGGATAGATCAAGGCAACTGGAGATGTCGATTGACATTACACTTAAATAGTTGGAGATTGTATTTGTCAGGGAAACAGGAATAAGGAAGGGAGTTCCACAGGCGAGATGTGCAAGACATGAAACTATTGGAGTAGAAGAGACGTCTACATCTAAGTTTCAATGGTGAAGGGGTGGGAACAGGATATATATAAATGCAAACACATGCTCAGCAGCAATTTTCGGTGTGTTTTTTACCATGTGACTTTTAGGGTCAAAGAAGCTAGACATGTTTCTTTCTTTTAACTACTACTGGTCTATGAAGCAACGTTGTAAATATCTACCCCTACTAAGTTTGAAATTCTCCTGTAAGATACCAGGAATCCATTTATCATTTGTTCCAAATTTTTGCTGTTTCTGTTTGGAATGTATTTTTTTGGTTTGTATATTTCTTTGAAATATATTCTGTTTGTTCATTTCAGATTTTGAGAGATGTATTTGTTTTTAGTTATTATGATGTATTTCTGAAATGAAAGATAACATCAGTATGAAGTGTGGAACTTATTTCTTGAAACCAGCTGTGTCTTACAAGAAGTTACAAGTCTCTCAGAAGATATTCAGATTGTCCCTGGAAACAAGAAGGATGATTTGAACTGTTGAAAGGAAATAACATATTAAAGCAACAAATATTATTGATCTTCAACCAAACTTAAGTATCAGGTCATCCCATAAGTTCTGTCCAAATTTTGAATAAAGAAAACAAGTGACCAAATGTTACATTTAATTACAGATTCAATCAACAATGTATTTTCCCTGATTATCTATGACTTCCTTCCATCTATTAACAAGCTTACTAATTCCATTACTGTAAAATTCTTTTGGCTTTGATTTGAAGAACTCAGTTTTAACCTCTTCCTGTGTTACAAAAGCTGTTTCTTCCAAATGATTCTGTAAGCTACAAAACAAATGGTAGTCTGAAGGAGCAAGGTCGGGAGAATAAGGTGGATGAGGAATTTTCTCCCAACCAAGTTCTTCGATCTTTTGTGATGTGATTCTTGCTGTGTGTGGTCGCGCATTGTCCTGATGAAACATCACCCGTTTTCGATTCACTAGAGCAGGTCTTTTTTTCCTCAAAGCTTGGTTCAAACGCTCTAATTGCTGACAGTATATTTGAGCATTAATTGTTGCATTAGGTGGTAAGAATTCAAAGTGGATTATTCCTTGGCAATCCCACCAGATTGAAAGAAGAACCTTTTGCCCATGAAGTTCTCTTCTCGGCTGTGGCTGGGCTCCTTCCCCTTTACCAAGCCACTGTCTACGACGCTTAACATTTCAATAAGAGATCCATTTTTCGTCGCCAGTGAAAAGTCTATCCAAAAAAGGTGAAACAAGTTGGCGAGAATGGAGAGAAGAGCAGATGTCAACTCGGGATTTGAGGTTGTTTTCAGACAATTCATGAGGCACCCATTTTCCAAGTTTAGGAACTTTTCCAAGTTGTTGAAGATGATGATGAACAGTTGTATGGTTTGAACTGAGAACCACTGCCAATTCCTCAACTGATAAAGCAGGACTTTCTTCAAGGGCTGCTTCAAGAAGCTTTTCATCAAACTCAACTGGACGTCCGGTTCGATCTTCATCTTCAAGGCTGAAATCTCCACCTCTGAATTTCACAAACCATCTTCTTCAAGTTCTTTCATTCACACATTCCTCTCCATAAACTGAGTGAATGTTTCTAGCTGCTTCGGCTGCTGAGTTTCCTTTCTTGAACTCATAAAGCATTATGTGCCTCAAATGATTCTTGGGTACTTCAATGTTAGCAGGGTTTTAATCAAACAAAATTAAATTTTATTGTTCTCTGAAATAAAATTTGATCAGTTTATATGCATCTAAACATAAAAATAATTTTCAGCTCCATTAGACATTATAAAATACTCTTTAAATTTTGTCAATTTAAAAAAAAGTTAAAATTCGGACAGAACTTATGGGATGACCTAATAAAAGAAAAACAAAAGATCAACTGATCTTCCTCGATATACTATGTATGGGCTCAAGATATCTGTATATTGTCAGCCAGTATTCATTGGATGAAGCCTGACCTTCCATTCCTAGCATGAACAACACTGGAAAATAAGATGACTAAGAAAATAAGTGCACATGTTATACCAATGGATTGTCCAAGGGACTCAAGACATTTTAGATTAAATTATTTGTTAAAGCATATTTGATTTCTAGACAGTTGTGAGCTCAATCACTGGGTGTGGCAGAGTAGAAATGTTATATACTTTGGTTCAGGGGATGCAGTGGAAATGTAATGTATATGGAGTTGACTACTGCTTAATGGTACTCACTCCTGTCGGTCGAAGAGACAACATTTAGTGTGCCATCTCTGAAAGAAAGCACATGGCTACTCTGCCAGAACAAAACTTATGAGAACCCCAGGATGTCTGGTTATGAAGAGAGAAAGCATTTACCAGTTTTCCCATGAAATACCGTGAACTGAACAGTGTTAGTTATACAAATGATTACTTTTAATGTTTTGGGCTCCATAAAAGCAAACACATTTTGTGGGAAGGGACAGTGTGCTTAGTGCATCATGCTGAACTTATAACGTGATTGCTGTGGGTTATTGAGGATTTTTGTCCATGTTACCCATCACCATCTGATATTCATTCATTGTTGTTGTGTTTCTGGTGTCATGGCTGTGTTCATCACATACATGTCGTGTTTCTATGTAGAAGGTTTTTTTGTGCCCTACCCTGCCCGTTGTGATCCAGTGTTTGTCTCCAGTGCTACTGATTTTCTATCCAGTCTGAGGTGTGACATACCTCTTCATTGGCAGATACCCAGCCAATGTGAAGAAAATCCTTCAGTGGAAAAATAGGAAAATGGTACATAGACAAATAAATTAGCAAGAATTAAGCATAAGAGTAAAATGAAGACGGTCTTCTCTCTCACAGATTGAATAATAGGTTCAGTTCAAAGTTTCAAGAAAGTTAGAAAAAGTCCAATGAGGTTACAATGGCGCCAATGTTGAGAATATAACAACCAAAATAAGAATTACGCATTGAAATGGAACAGGACATAGAGGAATAATCATTTGAATGAATGAAGATTATCATGACATTGTTTGTACAATCTGGAAGCAATTCCATTTAATTAATTTAAATGAAATTCAATGTAATTATATGATGTACTTCAGAAATATCTCCATTTTTCTCATGTGTTCTTGTCTTTCATTTAACATTTACAAAAGTATTTATTCACAGTGAAAATTAAGTTTGCTTAATTTGTTGAAATGGAAGATAACATTTGATAAACTGTTGAATCTGAAGCACTTTCCAGATACTGAATGTGCACAAGTTGCAAATCAAATGGGATAATATGCCATTTTTTTTAAAACCTGTTTTTAAATATTAGCTTATTATTTTGGTTTCATTTAAATTTGTAGATGAGGTATTAGGTAAAAATTCAGTATGACTTTTGAGGTAGTCATTTGGCCATGTATCCAGGTGACCTCACAAGGTATACAACTCACAAAGAGTAGCAGTTAAAGTCCACATAACATTTTACAGATTTTCATTGTCCATATTCCCATTTAAAGAGCATTAATCAGGGGAAAAAAGGGAAGTAACTCCAATATGACTGACAGAGAACATTTTGTTAGATATTTCCAAAAAATAAATATTTTACTTTCAAGAAACATTAATTATGATTCCAGAACACTAGTCACAAAGACTGAAGATAAAGAAATAAATCTGCGTCAAATTTCTGTTCAATCTGTCAATTATTTCTGCTGGCAGTACACAGACACTCACACACAGTCTTTTTTTTATTATTTAAGAATGAATTATATTTTTGACAATACTCTATGACTTAAAAAGAATCAAAGAATGCCCTAGTCTATATTGTTTAGTGTAACAGAGGAGTGTGAAGTCTGATGTTTCATCTGAAGTTTTTGATTCAGGAGGCTTGCAAAGAAATATTCCACCTGGGAACATTACCATCCCTAAAAAATAGAAGTCTCAATATCATCCATTTTCTGTAAAGTAATTATGAAATATATTCATGTTGTGCACAGAATAGGTAAAAAATTACAGAATTTCTTTGAATGATTTTTTATTGTCAAATTTTGTATTTCTCTTTCTTTTAGATCTAAGAAATTTCCTCAAAATTAGAAATAATTTTAAAAATAAAAACGTTTTTTATAAATCATCCTCCAGTCTTCTCAGGCTTTCTCTGTATAAAATACAGCAGAAACATTTCATATCTTTCTTACTAATTCTTATACTATTGTTCGCCCAATACAAGGCCCAAGAGCCACTCAAGGTAGAGGGTTAGTGAATGAGGCTGTTGTATGATTGTGAGATGAGGAAAGTTCAGATTATAAGGATATGTAAGATAGATAACAGTTGAAAAAAGACTTGATGAGGTTAACATTATAGTGATCAGAAGAGCATCCTCTTAGGAGTATGTCCCACAAAGTAACAGTTCTTGGGAAAAACATATCTCAGTGGAATTTCCTTCCTTTGAATGAAATATGAACGGAGAATGTTGATGATTCAACCATGGTGGGTCTTAGCTGTGAAGACCTGTACTTGTGAAATTAAGGAATGTATCTCATTTGAACATTTCCAATGGAAATAATGATAGAGTAGTAATACGCTTGTGGAATTTCAACTTTGGGAAATAATTTTTCAACAAGGGCGCATAAACACTTTTGAACTTTGTCAAAGCTGGAAATTGAGGAGTGAGCCACCCCAGCCCAGATATGGCAGCAATATTCCATTTTTGATCTGATTTAATTCTTGTGAAGGTAGAATGTGTCAGTAGAAGTCAGAAAGTTTCTGGAGCAGTACAAGGAACCAACTATTTTTGCAGCCTCTTCAACAATAGATCATATACAGAATTTGCCAAACTTCAGAAAAGGAAAAACTTGTATAGATATTGTAATACTAAATTTGTTTAGCTTAATACAAGTTACCTTTGGACTCGACAATCACAAGAGATGCTCAAACTGGTGGCCTTTAGCTTCCCGACATTTATTACTACTGCTTGGGCAACATTGGCCAAATTCTCCAGTGGGATTGCTGCACATGCATTTTCAATTTCTTATCTCAGGGCCACAAATGTAATGCCATCTGCTGAGAAAATATCATACGACAGCAAACAATGTTATCGCAATTTGATAAAACTATAAAAGACAAGATTTTCTTTTTTGAAGTGTATAGACATTTTTAGGGTGGACTCTGTATATGAGTTCATCTTGAGGTCAGGAGTAAAATTAAGTCCCAATAGACATTCCATGCAAGAAAGTTCATTCAGAGTACAAACATTCATCATGACTGTAGAAAGTTCCGGGTCTTCTCAGTGGTGATGGAACATTACTAATTTGGTTTTGGCCATATTGAATGTGTTTCAAGTCAGTTTTTCACCCACTGAGCTGTTAGAGCTAAAGCAGGGCAGAGATCAGCAGCCTGCTCATAAAACATGGACTCCTCGAGTTGATCATCAATAAAGTAACACACAAGAAATAAAATGCAAATAAAACTTAGAAACAGAAAGAATTTTAGTTTTTCTCTGTTATTAAAATGCATAAAAGTGTGCTCTATTCTAAAATTTCCTATAAATTCATATTCATATAAATATTAGGGTCATTATTAGGAAACGGTAATATTATTGCTTTTTTATTGGATTACTAAAAGTAATGCATAACTTTTGGGAGGCCTAAATTGCAAAGATGTATCATGAAATTTCTACCAATTTTCTTGATGCTTCCCATGTTATCAGTTATAAAACTTAATTCATTCTTATATAGTTTATTTTTATGTTCAAAAAAGTAAGTAATAATGAGTGTGTTAATATTAGGTTGTGACAAAAGTTATTCAATTGGTGGCGTTTGAACATGAAATTTTATTTCACAATTGACCCTCAATTGTATGACGTTTTTCATATTCTGAAAGTTGACACTTCAGTGCACCTTTCTCTATGATTTGTGTGTGGATTATGATTTGTCTATATTTCTGAGATGAGGTATTATGTACACTAACAGCAAGAACAGTTTCAGAAGTCACAACACTAGTTATTGACAACAGTGACTGCACAGTTTCAGAATCAACTCAGAATTTTATACACTGGAGCAGACCAAAATACCATTTCAGCAGATATCTTGACCAACATAACAGAATTCTGCTATGACCCAGCAGGCGAAAAAACATTTGCTTTGTGGTTTAAACATTGGGTGGATACCTTTCAGAATTACTTTTCTTACAAAGATGAAAAATGGAAAATCTGTCTCCTGATTTGTAAACTGGTCATTAAAGAACATGACCATAATATGAATTATATTTTAATAAAGCAGGCAGTGGATTTTGCTTTCATTGAAACAAGTCTGTGAAGTAATTGGGGACAAACGGTCTTTATTTAACATGCAATTCGGTTGTTTAAAGGTAACAAAAGACAATGCTGATGATTATGTAGTGTCAATAGTGAATGCAAAAAATTTAAATGAAATTTTTCACAGAGGAACAATTTAATTGCTTGATCTTTATCACAGGACTAGCAGCATGGCCTGGCATTGCCCATGCTTGATTCAAAAATTGTACGACTCATACAACAATCGCTATCACTTGACTTAAAATAATTTTGCCCTTCCTTGCCTTTAAAGGAGTGCCCTTTGCCATACTGATGTTGCTACATGCCTTACTTCTTGCCTATCTCATACTGTGAATTTTTTCTAAGCTCTATACTAAACATTAAATCTGTTACAAAAAAAGAACTAAACAAAATGAACACAAAACGATCAGCTTTAAAAAAGGACTCGTAACTGGAAAAACCGAATGTAAAAAGAATGTTAACAACAAATACTTTTTCACACCCAACCCAGTTCTGCGGAATCAGAATCAACATTGAGTTTAAGCAAGCGAATGAGCCAATTGGAGTAAAGTGCCATGAAGTCTTAAATTTTTCCCACTTTTGACAAATGCAGCTATCGATTTTTTTTGCATGTTAGCATGCTAGTTAACATTCATGTCAGTCAGCTGTTGGCTCTCATGCTGGCCAATAGAATCTTCCTGCCTATTCATGGCAGTCAGCTATAGGCTCTCACTCTGGCCAGTAGAAAATGGCTGCAAACTACATGAAAACTGCCGTAGAAGCATGAAAAAATCGATTATTTCCACTATCGATGGGAGTTGTGAAATGCAAAGTCAGTCTTGGCCTTTTCACTAACTTGGAGCATGTGCATATAAATTTTGGTGCAAAACGTCAAAAATTGCGGCCGTGCATTCGTTACACACACACACACACACACACACACACACACACATCCTGCCTTTTATAGATAGAGATTAAAATCTTCTACTCATGCTGATGTTCACACCTGACTTCTTAATAGTATATTAAAAGCCCTCACCACTGAATGCAATAAGTATCAAAAAGGACATTATGCTGGTTTAAAAAAGCACTGATTATTAGTAATCAGCAGCAGCCATGCAAGAAAACAACCTTGTGATGAAAAGAAAATGTAACAGAGAATTGGGTTAGCCTGAGAAAAGACTCCAAGTTGGTTGTAGGTGGTGCTGGAAGTACCTTTGAGTTGCATCCCCTTCCCCAATAGGCTGTTGAGAGAAGACCTTCTACTTAGAGTAGGTGGAACTGACTATTTGGACTATTTGCATATGAATGATACTAGGCAGGTATATAATCAGTAGTCACCGTGGGTCTGGGGCTGAGATAACTATATAACACCAGTGTTTTTCTCAGTTGGGAGAGATGCTCTCGACGTGCGAATACCAGATAAACACAGAAAACTTCTTCAAAATGTTGGCATTGTGACAATTGACATTATGCATGCTTTTGTCCATTCAAGAAATATCAGTGGAATATTTGTCACCTGAATGGACATAAAGGAGGATTTTGCAATCCAATTTTACACAAAAAAAATTACAACCAAAAAATTTAAAAACTGATACGGGAAGAAATCCGAAACAAACACTGTATTTGCAACATTCAAAGTGGATTACAAATCCCAGAGAAAATATTGTTGTTTCAGTAAACAACAAACTAGTTTGTTTCCAGTTTGATACAGTGTTGGACATAATATTAATATCACAATCGACCTGGGACCAAATTCAAAAGCCATGTGTGTCTGCTCTGATCATATAGCAATGAGCATGTCTGGAAGTACAATTCATTTAACTGGTGATATTTCTTTTGAAATAAAAGATTTTCTGGTGTGTCTTATGTTACAGATAATTTGAAATTGAATTTAATTGGTCTTGACTGGATAAAACAGTTTAACCGTTCTGAAATTCTTCACAAGTTTATGTTAAATATATTTAACTTTACATTGTTAAAAATAATTTTAGTGATGTTATTCAAGAGGGACTTGGATGCTGTACAAAAATTAAAGCTACTCTGAAATTAAAACCAGATTCTCAGCCAATTTTTAGACAAAAAAGGCCAGTAACTTATGCTTCTCTGAATATGTTTGAAAAAGAGTGAAATATCTTCAGCAAATTGTAATAGAGCCTGTTAATTACTCCACGTGGGCAGCTCCTATTGTAGTTGTTAAGAGGACAAATGGAAAAGTTCGGATATGTGCTGATTACAGTGGCGTAGCTAGTGTTTTTGTCGCCTGGTGCTGCCCTCAATTTGACCGCCCCTCCCCAGAAGGAATGCAATATTACAATGCATATTAACCCCTCAAAGTTTATAAGATAAAAAACAATTGGTTCGCTTAATTAATTTTTTTTCACTGACAGTTTACAGACATGAAAAATCAAAATCAAAGAACTGACACATAGGTGTGAAAAAACTGTGGATTCACTAAATTCACTTCATCCAACCCCACATCAAACCCTTCAAAAATGTTTAAATTCTTTTCTGACCTATTGCCCCCATCTTGTAAGTAGAATTTTATGTGTGTTTTGGAGACAATTTTTTTTTATTGCTGGCTGGCTGACTTTGAGCCAGCCATGTCAAAGATAAATTGGCTGCATTTGAACCCGAGCTTCTTCCTTATCGCTGCTTTTTTTAGAAAAATTATTGAAATTATGCTATTGCTTTTTCTTTTCTGAAAACACACCACAGACCAAAAGTGCTGCCTGGGGCAGATTTCCCCCACCTCTGCCCACCTCTAGTTATGCCACTGGCTGATTACTCAACTGGTTTGAATAATTCTTTGGATGCACATCAGTATCCACTTCCAGTACCAGAGGATCTTTTCTCACAAAATGGAATGGCAGAATTTGTTTTGCAAAAATTGATTTTTCTGATGCTTTTCTTCTACTTGAAATTTGATGAGAAATCCAACGAGTCCCCCCTCCCTTGCTATCAACACTCATAAGGGATTATTCTGATTTAACCATCTTAGCTTCAGAGTCAAACCAGCACCAGCCATATTCTAATAATTCTTTGGATGCACATCAGTATCCACTTCCAGTACCAGAGGATCTTTTCTCACAAAATGGAATGGCAGAATTTGTTTTGCAAAAATTGATTTTTCTGATGCTTTTCTTCTACTTGAAATTTGATGAGAAATCCAACGAGTCCCCTCTCCCTTACTATCAACACTCATAAGGGATTATTCTGATTTAACCATCTTAGCTTCAGAGTCAAACCAGCACCAGCCATATTCTAACAGACAATGGGCACCATGCTGACCAGATTGACAAGAGTTGCAGCATTTATTGATGGCTCCATTGTTACAGGTGCAACTCAAGATGAACTTTTGCAACGTTTTTCTGTTTGCAACTGAATTCAACAATATGGATTCTGCATTAAAGCTGAAAAGAGTAAATTTTTCCAAGAACAAATAAAACATTTTGGGTTTATTTTCAACAAAAATGGTAGATGATCAGTCTCAGATAAAAAAAAATAATAAAAGATAGCAATAAAAAAAAAATGCCAGCACTGACAGATGTGACAAAATTACATTCTTTCCTTGGCTTGTTTAGCCACTAGAGTGTTTTTTTTTGTTTTGTTTTTTTCCTGAACTTTGAGTCTGCGCGCCCCGCAACAATTTTTTGAAAAAAAGATGTTGCATGGGAGTGGTCTGACACATGTCAGGTAATGTTAAAAAATGTAAAGTCCTTATTTTCTTCCAATCTTTTGCTGATACACTCCAACCCATCCATGGATATTGTGGCGGTCTCTGATGATCCCAATTATGGTATTGGAACTGTCATTTCTCACATTTTTCCTGGTGGCAGCCAAAAGTCAATAGCTCACACATCCAGATCACTGACACCAGCAGAGTGTAATTATAGCTAAATGATAAAGAAGCATTAGTGTTGTGTAGGATCCACCTAATCTGCATAGGTGACTACCAACTATATAAATAATGGTTGGTACCGGAAGACGAGGAAAGTGGAATCACGAGATCCAACTAGAGACTCTGATCGACTGCGACTAGTCAACACATTCTCCAGGAACGTCTTCCCAGAAATATACAGAAATACTATATGTACTTATTGTGTACACTTTCTTGTTATAATATATTCTTGTTCTAAGTACATTTTGTGTTGCATTATTGTTCCATGCAATAGGCGAGATTCAACATTGAGTCAAGACTCAACAATTAGCAATAGTCTTTGCTATTAAAATTTACTCAAAATGTTATATAGGTACCATTTCTCTCTGATCACAGATCACAAGACTCTTGTTAGTATTTTTGGATCTAAAAAAGGCATCCCAGTATATACAGCAAACCGCCTGCAAAGATGAACTACCATGCTGTTGTTAGATTACAATTTTTCAATAAAATACAATTCAACCAATACAATTGCTCATGCTGATGCATTATCTGGGCTCATGACTACACAATTATAAAGTATAAGAAGTCACTTCAGTGTTTCACCCACTGTAAGAGCATTACCAGTTTCTTCTACGATGATCTGTGAAGCCACAGCTTTCAATCCAGTGTTACAAAAAGTGATATGCTTCCATCATACAAAATGGCCAGAAGTATTGTTATATACAAATAAAGTGTCACTGCCAACACTTGAGTTTGAACATAGATCACCAGTGAGCAAACACAGGCAATCCCATTATTGAATTAAGTGGATCATAGAATTAAGTGACTATAGGAGAAATGCATAAGTAGGAAGTCATGTGATGTCTAATTGATCGCTATTTCTAGTCTATCCTCTATACTATACAGATCACCATTTCTAGTCTATCCTCTATTACTATTTGGATCACTATTCTCTACTATATTCACTATACTATTTCTCTGTTTGGATCACTATACAGATTACTATTCGAGCGAGTTTTATCAAGCAAGTACTGTTAGTGTGAATGCTATTCGAAGGCATCTGACACTAGTACACTATAGTTGTATCTGTGATTACAAAGTGCACTGCAACAAGCATCACAAAAGTGACAAGTATTCGTTGACATCACAAAAGTGACAACGAGTGTTCAGTGACATTACAAAAAGTATGTACTAACAAAAAATTCAGCCATTCTTTCAGTGACAATCTTCATTGTCAGAATTCAATGGATGTTTTCTTTTTGCAGAATGTGTCATTGTCCCATCTTCATTACATGACAGAATGATCAAGCAGTTCCATTTTGATCATCACAGTATTAATCATATAAAATCCCTAGCACGCAGCTATGTTTATTGGTCAAACATAGCCAAGAAGTTGGAATAATTGGTAAGCACATGTTCCATTTGCCAACTGGCAGCAAAATCTGCCAGGAAAACTACACTGAGTTACTAGCCTATACTTGAATCGCCCTGGTCATGCTTTCTCACTGATTTTACAGGACCCATCAAGGGCAGTATTATTTTATCCTCATTGATGCTTACAGCAAATGTCCAGAAAAATTTTCAAATGAATCGTATCACCTCAAAACAATTAAGGCAAACCTTTAGTTGGTTTGGTGTTCCACAGATATTAGTTTTTGCTAATGGCACTGCCTTCACGTCATCTGCATTTTCAACTTTCTGTACACAGAATGGTCTTCACTACATTACAATGCCATCTTTTCATCCACAATCAAATGAACAAGTGGAGCATTTTGTAGATACCTGTAAGAGGGCACTCCTTAAACTCAAGTGGGAAGGAACCACACAAGAAATATTAGAAGTATTTCTCAGAAGTTACAGAGCTACACCCAATCCAAATGCACTTAATGGGGATTCACCAGCAGAAGCACTGATGAGCTGTAAAGTTTGTTTGCACATAGATGTCACCTATCCAACTACAAAGCATTCCCTGAAAAGAAGCATGGTGATGGAAAAACAATTTAATTAAGCAGTAAAATGCAAATATGTACATGGACACAACCTGTACTTGCAAAAGATTACCACAAGTGTAAAGAAAAATGTATCCAAGAACTCATTATATGCCACTTTGGAAATGTTACATGTGATGCGGATATTCAGTCTTCAGTCTGGGTTCAGCATGCAAACCAATTATAACCATTTAACCTTCCAGAGACCAAATCAAACTCTACTGCTGGACATCCTATTAGCCAGCTTAGAATTGCTTCAACAAAGTTCTCAAGAAATGCCAAGGGACAAAACTAGGACTCCAGCAAAAAAGTGCACCAAAGAGATCACATTGACTATGAAGTAAGCCATACTTTCTGCGATTACTTACCTGGCACATGTCAGAGGGTATCCCCCATATGAGGCTATACCCAAGGGCAGAGTCTCGTCTCGGGAAACTGACTCCATTTTTACGTGGGGTTTAGGTAATTTTTGCTCGGATACCCCACTTTAAAACTCGGCTTTGTGTCACATCTTGCTGCATGGGACAGTGGGAAAATAATTACTTACAGCAATTAAATCCCTGACAATAGTCATATGAGTCCATGTCTAAAAAGGGGAGATGTTAGGGGAACCTAAAAAGGAGGATAATTCAAAATACAATTGAATTACTTCCCTTGTTTATCAAGATGAGGACACCACGACTTCTGTATTGAACATGGTGATCAGCTGACATGCACATAAAATTCTTTGTTTCAATCATGCAATCCTTCCTGTTCTCAGACAAGGAATGAAAGTTGTTTATGTGCCAAAATACACTCATCTTTCATTTTCATTCATTTTTGTTCATCTCAATAACCTGGCATATAACAGATGCAATAGCACTTGAGGTTGAACCATCCTGCCAATAAACCATAATTTTCATTTACCTTGGTACAAAAAATATTTTAGCAAAATGGCATCCATTATGAAAGTGTCAGCAAGACATTGAATTCATCAAAGTAGAAATAATTACATCTGTTAATATTCTTCATTGATGCTTGCTCAACATTTACATAGAGCAAACAGTGGATATGATCACAGTTAGGTGTATTTTAACAGGAGCAACAGTTATTTGTGTGACAAGCTGTCTTCTGGGTATACATGCACAGCTGTCAATCCACAAATTGATGTGAATCTTTAAAATGAATATCCTTCATTAGATGTTGAACATTTTCTCTCTTCAGTGATGTTAATGGTTTCTGTTTATCTGTTGTCTCCTTGGAAATAAATGAAATTAATTCCTTTTCTATCATCTCTCATATACATAAACTTACTTTCTGACTGCAACATTCACATTGATCTCAATCACTTTTGGCTTGTATAATTTTACAAAGCAATCAAAATATATTTCAGGTCCTTAATAAATAACAATGAATCAAATAAAGGATTCGGTGAAAGAAGACAGATAATTTTCAAAAGTTAATATGATACTTATATTAAGGATTTTTATGAGCAGAGAAGAACAGATAGTTTTCTTTTGTCTGAAAAAATGCTGTATCCTAAATGAAGAAATGATTTTGATTCCACAAAAAGCCTTGTACCTTCCAATCTAAATTATTATTGATGATCTTCGGGAGTTATAAGCAAAGATTAGATGAATATGGATTTTGGTTTACAAATCAGAAAAGACTTACCATTATTCTTTCTTTATCTGATTGAATGGACTACTTGTAGGACATGGATCCTTCTTGCTTGGAAGATCTACTCTAATTGGACAAGTTAGCAGTAAACAAAATTGTGATTAAAATAAACATTTTTCAAGATGGCAACAGCAAAGGAAGAGAAGCAGTGACGAACTTGCTAGATTTTGAGTGAAACAACAACAATAAAGCTACTTGTGTAAATAATTTGTTGACTAATAGAATATAAAGTTCATTGGGGTTTTTTTCATAAAAATATTTTTTTTATTTTCAGCAAAATAATAATCATTAAAAAAAATAATTTTAACTATTATAGATTTTTAAGAATAAAAACATTAATTAATGAAAATGTGTTTTTAGATTTGCAATGTGAATTAATAATTTTTGCCTTTAAAATTGCTTTTGGAGTTCAGCTTAATAAAATGAGAGCCAGTAGGTAATTTTTCATTCACTGATGGTCTCTTGTTTTTCTTATAACGTCAGTGATAACACATCCAAGCAATGATTATCAGCTTTGAAGCATACACATGAAAAATGAAATCAAATTTAAATGGTCAAACCTATTAATAAATGTGTATTTAAAATGTTTAAAATATACAAAGAATTTATATTTAACAAAAGTATTAAATCTTATACACATTAATCTGTTCTCATTTATATTTAAAGCAAATACAATAATGTACTTATGAGATATAGTGTAAAACTAAGCTTATATATCTATGTAATGATTGTGGGAAAGTGGCTGAAGTTGAGATGCCAGGTCAGGACTGATAACATTACAGACCCTTCTT
>OZ038490.1:1367500-1422500 GCA_964036315.1 Acanthosepion esculentum | reverse complement strand
GATGAGCATTCTTGAAATGGCTGCCAGATGAGATTATTATTGGAACAGATTTGTTTGAAGAAGACAAAGTCCACAAAAATATACTCCAAGGATATAAAGTGTGAATGAAGAATTTTTTGCAGACTATTTTGATAAGTTTTATTTTGGAATATTTGAATGTGCATTTAGTTGGTTTTTCAAAAATAGTTTGAATTAAAATAATAATTATTTCAAATTACAAGCTATTTTCTTTTTTCAAGCTGAAAAATAAAAACAGCTCTTGAATTTTATGTCAAGAAATAAAGTTTTGCTTTTTTTTATAAAATATATATAATTAAATATAATATATAAGATATATAATAATTAAATATGTTACACAGTTGCATCAAAATTTAACTTAATTTCGAACATGTGAAAATTATTTATTTCTCAGTTGTGTGCCATTAAATCAATTGAAAATAAAATAAAGCTTGTTCATATGGCATCATTTCAAGCAAAGTATTTTTAAAAAATCAATTCTTTAATGGGATAATCTTTTTCTTATTTTGTGGCTAGAGGAACATTATTTAAAATTGTATCCGCACCCCCACACACACACATTCATACATTTTTTTGACCTAATGTCAAAATGTAATAACTCTTTTTTATTTGTATTCTATTAAAATAAACCTGCATATTTCTGAGGTGAGCAATGAGCAAGGGAATAGGAGTTGGGAATTACTGATTAATTAAATTATTTATTGTAAATAAATGAATTGTGACCTTGAAATGTAAACTTTAACTAGTTTAAGAACATAGAAGATTGAGAAAAGTTTTCAAAAATTAGTCACTAATATGTAGTTATGATCTACATTTCTATTCAAATCATCAAGTCAGGGTTTGTTGTTCACTATTGTACACTCTAGAATTATTCAGGTGTTTTTCATTGTATTCAATAAAGTTGGAACTTTAAATTGAATCCTTTATTCAATCCATGGATGTAGAGTGTTCTCATTTTCCTTTCCATGCTAAGAATATATTTCCTATCAGTTAATAGACATTTGAAAAGTTTAATCAACATGGCCATGTGTATGTTGGTCCAAGAGTTTAGGGGACTAGAGTATTGATTAAATCATCTGATTTCATGGCTGCTTTTAGTTCACTACTCTATTGTCGCATCATGCGGAAAAAGTCTTAAACTCTGGCTCAGTGGAAGAAATGGACAAGCAGTATAAAGGTGAGTAATACTGCTGAATATTAACTGAGAAAACATGTTGCCTAAGTATACAAATTGGAAAAAGAACAATCTACTCCCCATGGAATGAATAAAGGGTTCAGTTCAAAATTCAAAGAAACTTTTATTGAATACAATGACAAACATCTGAAGAAATGGTCAAGGAATAGTGAATGTAGCAATCAAGTTGACCTTAGTCTTAATATCAAATCCTATAATAAAAATAATGGCTTTCGAACATTCTCCTAGAATATTCCACACATTTTCAATAGGATTGAGATCTGGGCTTTGAGCAGGCCAATCCATAGCAATAACCTTTTCAGCCTTGAGGAAGTTCATGACCACCTTAGTCTTGTGACATGGGGCATTATCCTGCATGAATATGGGTGGGCGCTTAGTTGATTTTCTCAGCACAGGCAAGACATGATCACTTACAAGTTGTTTATAAACTCCTGCATTTACCTTTCCATGTAATCGCACCAAAGGGCCCACACCATCTCCAGATATCATCCCCCAAACCATGACACTTCCTCCACCAAATTTAACACTAGTCTTAAAGCATTTAGGCGACAATTTTTCATCTACTTTTCCACGAACGTACCTTTTCCCATTTGAGCCAAATAACATAAACTTAGATTCATCTCTGAAATGCACCGTTTGCCATTTTTCTTGAGATCACAACACATGTTCGGTTGCAAAGGTAAGACGACACTTTTTATTCTTGGAGCTGATCAGTGGCTTCACTGTAGGTGCTCTTGCTTGTAGGTCATGTTCAACTAAATGACGAGACAGTTTTTCGAGATAAAGTTTTCTTCAGTACAATGCTCATTTCCCGAGAAACAACAGCAGCAGTTTTAAATCTGTCCTTTTTAACCAACTTTACCATAGCACGATCTTCTCTCTTGGTCGTTTTTCTTGGCCTACCTGTAGACTTTCTTGCTTCACACGAACCACAATCATCGTAGACCTTAAGAATACCGTGAACAACACTTTTTGACTTGTTAACAATCTTTGCAATCGACCCAATACTTAAATTATCCTTCTTTCGAAGCTTAATAATCTGCTGACGAATTGGTAATGGAGTAAGTGGCATTATATTAACAAAGTACACTGCAGATATTCTTACTAATATTTAGTAAATGAACCGTCATGTAAACAAATTAAAAAAATTAGAGTTCACCAGTTAAGTATACTAAAACACGGAGTAAAAGCAACCGTTCTGATCATTTGGGCCACCATCGGTTTTGCAGTAAATCACTAAATCATCCATAACTTTTGTATTATCCTCTCAAATTACACCAAAACCTCAGACAATAACAAATAATATTGTATTTATTGTCTGTGAAAATTATAGAATATAAAACAACATTGATGAAAACTTATACCTACTTTTCTGATGAATAACAATGCCATTCTGAACATTTTGGCCGCAACTGTTTGTCTCACCTGGATTGATAAAAATCTAATCCTGTCCAAGAAAAAGGAAATTCTAGAAGATCTATCATTTTCCATTATTTCTTTTATATTTTAGCAAACTACAGAAATTATGATAAATCAAATAGTTTTATGGCCCATTTGATAAGGCAGCATTAACTGGTCTCTCAAAATGTAATCCTTTTTTTATGTCCGTACCTTTCATGCATGATGCCTTGCAATGAGTTGACCAAGCTGATAAGGCAGGATTCCTATCTGCATTTATTCTTACTTTCTTCTATATTGTATTATGAAAAATAGCAAAAAATGATGAAGAACTTAAAAATATAATAATGATAAAAATGTGGCTAGTTATAATGTCAATACTAATCAATTATTATTTCGTGTTTGAAAGCACTCTTCACATGCATAGGAATTGCAGCTGAACTTTTCATGTGGACATTCAGTTAGTACTTCAAGGAGTATTACACAAATTAAACTTACCAGTTGGGATTTTTTTCATCTCAGATTTGATTTGGTAATTAACTAACACATTTGTTTGAAGGGACTGACATCCAATTGATTCCCTGCCTCTTTTGTCTGAAGGGACTGGCATCCAATTGATTCCCTGCCTCTTTTGTCTGAAGGGACTGGCATCCAATTGATTCCATGCTTCTTTTGTCTGAAGGGACTGGCATCCAATTGATTCCCTGCCTCTTTTGTCTGAAGGGACTGGCATCCAATTGATTCCATGCTTCTTTTGTCTGAAGGGACTGGCATCCAATTGATTCTCTGCCTCTTTTATCTGAAGGGATTGGCATCCAATTGATTCCATGCTTCTTTTGTCTGAAGGGACTGGCATCCAATTGATTCCCTGCCTCTTTTATCTGAAGGGACTGGCATCCAATTGATTCCATGCTTCTTTTGTCTGAAGGGACTGGCATGCAATTGATTTTTTATTGCTTTTGGAAGGTTAACTTCCTTAATAGCACCATCATTGCAACTCCTACCAAAAAGTGAAAGATTTCTTAGAGAATTCCAAGAAAGTATTTGAAATTATAATTCACTCTGACAGACATGTTTTCTCATCAAATCCTCCAGTGATCATATTTAATATTGGACTCTGCACTTGGAGTCATGATGATTTGATAAAAATGATGAAAAGCCAGTATCTTTGAATTTTTCAATGAGATCATCGCAAATTTCTAATAAAATTTTATTGAATATTTCAAGTCTGTACTTTAAATTATGGTTTTTATGCTACTGCCATAGGTTTTTGTTACATTTTGATATGAATTCTTGAATGAATTACTTGGACTCATCACTTTTAAGCATGAATAAGGAAATCAGTTAGGTAATCTCATATTCCAACCAGATCTGTTGCATTCCATTTGTACTTATTGCTTTAGGAAAGGTATGAATCAATCTCTTCTGTCCCTCCCCCAGGTATAAGTAGAATTGAAGGATAAACCTGGCTCTGTAGCTTCAGTTGGTAACCAGGCTCAGAAAGGAACTGAATGCATATCACTTGAGTCTGGTGCTACCAACTCCAATATATGAAACCTTATTGTTATTGAAAATGCAACAGAAACATTGCCTGGTGTCAGGTGGTAGCTGTCATTGACTGGGTATAAACAGACTGTCATAGGTGATCTTTACCCTTGTTTGTTTTATCATATTTCAGACATGTTATTCTTCAATCTTTCATAAGTGTGTTGCCTCCAGTATTTGTGAATCATTCTAAATTAGAAAGTGGCTCAGTTTGAACAACAGTCCTTAATGACCCCCAAGGATTATTGGACATAATAAATGTATGGAAAAGGAGAAAATGTATTGGTTAAAATTGAGTAGCATAAAAGCAACAAAGGTGAGAGGAGTCATTTGGAGCATTCGGACATAACAACATAATTTGAAGACAGTAAAGATTTTGATACTTCAAAATCAAACCTGAATTCTAACAAGTTTCTTATATTAAAAATATTATGTTATACTATAAAATGTGATATTATATTATATTATGTTATTTTATATTATAATTAAAATAAGTACATCAAAAAATTCCCAGCAAAAATAAACCTGATTTTGGATAAGTTAATTTTTTATTTGTTTCTGAAAGAAAATATTTTTTATTTTCATTTACTTTTACTTTATTTAATTCACAAAGAGTTGTAACACATGGCGTGATGATGACTTCAGGCATGAAGCTAACAGTCACCATGCAGTGTTGATTTCTATATCTACACTGTTTATATGCTATATCCTCAATACTGAACACCTTTCTCCTATAAATTATAGTCAATTTTAAATCATGTAATTATTAAACTGTATTAAATAATTACATATATTAAACCATATAATTAAACATTTGCTTCCTTAACAAAATATTTTCCATTTATTATAAAAAGGATTTTTTTCTATAAAAATCTATTTCCCCTATAACATATTGCAGTGAGAAATATTTGTACTCTTCTTGAAGAGTTTATGAAACAGAAATTGTTTAATAATGAATTTGAATCTGTGATACTAAAAGAAATTATGCAATGAAAGATATTCTCCACTCTTCAACTGCGAATATTGGCAAAACTGGATTTGATATTTTCGTAATGTTATAGAGGAATAAAATGCCACAGCCGGCACTTCAGTTTGAACATAGATCACCACTGAGCAAATACAGGTGATCCGATTATTGAATTAAGTAGACCATGTGACCATAGAGGAAACACATATATAGAAGGAAATTACTGGAAAGTAATTGAAACTCACCTGAAGCGAGCTGAATGTGTAATGCTCCTCATACCAATGACATTTCCACCAAGTTTCTCTACGGCATATGACTTCTCTGAATCTCTTTTGATATGTTCCTCTCAAATTTATATTTGAATTGGGGTCATCAGGAGAGAATGTGCAGTGTTTCGGGGCCTTCCTCTCAACGGTTTCACTTGCACACCGGCCCCCCTCACTGATGTGAGGCCCCATTATAATGATATACAAGTGTGTTGTAGATAAACTAGTTCAAATGTCTAACGGTGAAATTTGATTTACGAAAAATTCCGAAAAACGGCAAACCTCGCGTTCTGAGGATGCAACGTGAGCCTCATTACGCATTCACAATCAGTCATGCCGTCATGTTCGCTGAAACACTCCACGGATTATTTCTTTTATTCCATATCCACATGGAACTATTTTCCGTTACTTCTATTAGGAGTTTTATACTTTTGGCCCTATTACGCCCTTTGATTCCAATTTGGCCCAGAAATTGGTACAGAGTGCCTGAAACGAAACCCCTTTGCTCCAATTTCCACTGCTCTAACAATTACATTATACCCCTCCTTTATTTAGTGTGACATCTAACGGGTGCTTTTTCCACCCTATCCTCTATTACTATTCAGACCGCTGTTCTCTACTCTATTCACTATACTATTTCTATATTCAGATCACTATATGGTGGTTACTATTCAAGCAAGTACTATCTAGCAAGTACTATTAGTGTGAGTGCTATTCGAAGGCGTCTGACACTAGTATTGGTCAACAGTGTATTATAGTTGTATCTGAAATTACAAAGTCTCTACTACAATGAGCATTGCAAAAGTGACAACAAGTATCTGTCTATATTTCTGAGATGAGGTATTATGTACATTATTTACATTATTCGGACTATTGTCCTCATCTTCGTCACCATATTTATTACAATGTTTCTGCCATTGTACACTCCGGCCTTCTTCAGGTGGTTGGAATGTCGAACTGAACCCTTTATTTTGCTCACTGGGGTAGACTGTTCCAGTTCCATGTGCCATGTTTAATGGATGTCAGTTATCAGTTATCTCCTGTTAATTTTCCCTCTGAAAGTTCTCCACCACCTTAACCGGTTAAAGGCGTTAGTTAAATCCAATGACAGGACCCAAAGACTGTGAGTTCAATACCCGGTTAAGGCAGTGGAGAACTTTCAGAGGGAAATTAACAGGAGATAACTGATATTCATTTGACATGGCACATGGAACTAGAACAGTCTACCCCAGTGTTGGGGCGCACCCACCTTCACAACCACAATAGACTGATCCTATTATTATAAATAGAACAGTAGTTCTAGAGACTGTGAGTAGTGTAGCAGTGTAGTGCAGTGCACAGTGAGACTTCTGTAGTGATCAGTTACACTTCCGTTTCTCGACCGGAAGATACCGTTGGACTTTATTACTATTACTTATTGTTACTACTAACCTACGTTCGTTCTACTACTAATCTCTCTGATGTAAATACCTCTCTGAATATACCAGTATTTTTCCCTACGACTGTGTTTGTTCGTTATTACCATATACCCACGTGGAAACACGCAACATCTCAACAGTGGGGATGAAGGATGTTTTATTGATCTCAACACCCAGTGAGTGAAATAAAGGGTTCCGTTCAACATTGCAACCACCTGAAGAAGGCCGGAGTGTACAACGGCCGAAACGTAATAAATATGGCGACAAAGATGAGGACAATAGTCCGAATAATGTAAATAATGACAACAAGTATTCATTGATATTACAAAAGTGTATGTCGACATCACAAAAGATAAAATGAGGTTAAACTATTTCTACGGTTTTTAGTGACTTTGAAGTGATTAGTTATATATTAATTTTTGATTAAACATTTCTTTTTCCCTTTCTTGTTTTTTTTTTATGTCTCTCAACATCATCTACAGATGATGTTTTTAAGTAAATTTAATTCTTTTAAACAGCATAGTCTCAAGGTAGAATCTTATGTATTTTCTTTGCCTCTTGCATCAGTTAAATTCAAAGACAAATTATTGCTTCACTGGCTGAGAAGTTTCTGGAGGAAGAATTTTAATGTCTTTATCTTTTCCTAAAGGTGTGAACACTAAATGACTTCAGTCATTGATATTTCATGAGAGATTCTAAAATAGTGCCAAATTTCAATGACATTTAACACATTTGCCATTGTTCATCTCTTTGTTCTTGATAATGGAACTTTGATTTGGGAAATTATTCTGCCAAGCAGGAAGTCTCAGCCTCTGCAACAGAGAAATTGTTTAACTAAGCATTCGATCATGCAATCTGTTTGCATTGAAAGCTTTAAAAAGCAAACAATTCATAGACTTTATTTTAATAGAAAAATCTGTTTTGCTTTGACAAACCCACTGGAAGCCAAACATTATTGGATTTTGCTTTATTAAAGAAAGGAAAGAGGAGAAAGACGTGTTCATCTATTTGTTTTCTGTGGAGCTGAGAGATAGACTAAATGGATGTTACACTTGATAGGTTCAAGTTGTCTGTATTGTTGAGAGGTGACTACTCTATTATTGGAATTATATATGGCCTGATGATATATATATATATATATATATATATATATATATACATACATATACATACATATACATACATATATATATATATATATATATATATATATATATATATATATATATGTGTCATTCACAGACAGTACTGTTTCACTGTATCACAGCTCCTCAGTGTGACTAGACTTCCGAATGCCTCAAGCGAGGATTGAAACTCAACTAATTTGGTGTCATCCAAAGCTATCTTCACTCGGTAGAGTTACACAACTAAATCTAGCGTATTGTTTTTACAAATGTAAACAAATGACAATCAGCCAAAGTGCTCCATTCATTTTACTGAAGAGCTTTGCATTAGTGCAGGTGGCTGTTGTTTATAGAATTAGCTTATCACTCAACAGTGCTCAATTGAAATGTATTTTCAAGAGCTAAATTATGTCATTCACAGACAGTACTGTTTCGCTGTATCACAGCTCCTCAGTGTGACTAGTCTTCCGAATGCCTCAAGCGAGGATTGAAATTCAACTAATTTGGTGTCAGCTAAAGCTATCTTCACTCGGTAGAGTTACACAACTATATATATATATATATATATATATATATGCATGGCAGATACTGTTGCCACTGGGTGTTGACATTAATGACAACTTTTATATTTACATATCCCTGATATTGAGCACTTTAACCAATAAACATATCTTAAAAATAAATTTTACTATATAAAGTGTTGCTACTGACACTGGAGTTTGAACACAGATCACCAGAGAGCAAACGCAGGCAATCCTATTTTGAATAAGTAGATTATGTGATGGTAAAGGAAATATATATATGGGAATTAGTGTGGTGTCTAAAGGATCACTGTATGGATTACTATTCGGATCACTATTCAGTGGTTACTTTTCGAGTAAGTATTCTCGAGCCAGTACTATTAGTGTGAGTGTTATTTGAGGGCGTCTGACACCAGTATTGTTCAGCAGCATTAATATAGTTGTATCTGCAATTACAAAGTCTCTACTACAACCAGCATTATGAAAGTGACAACGAGTGTTTGTTGACATTACAAAAGTGGCTACGAGTGTTTGTTGACATCAGAAATATATATATATATATATATATATATATATATATATATATATATGAGGTATGTATCAGCAGCAAAAATTCCCTCACCAAATTTTTTCAGGAATTCATCAGACAATGTTGTTCTAATTTTTATTGTACTTTTCCAATTTTCAAATAAGTTGTATATCAGGATGAAACTTATGGATAAACTGTACAAAGTTCATGTTTTATTCTGTCTTTTTTTCATGTAATTTCATGTGTCTCAGTCATTATCAAAAACAGGATGTAGCCAACAAAATCTTGTCTACTAGACTATCAAAATAAATATATATGTGAGAAGTACTGTTGTATATTTGCATGCATATCTATCTCTCTCTCTCTCTATCTATCTATATATATATATATATATATATATATTTAATTTTCTCGCCTATGGAACTCCCTTCCCTATTACTGTTTCCCTGACAAATACAATCTCCAATGGTTTAAGTGTAGCGTCAATCGGCATCTCCAGTTGCCTTGATCTATCCACTTCCCTTCTCCACTTCCTTTCATCTTTCATTCCTATCTGCTCTCGCTCTAAATCTTCTGTAACCCCCTTGCCTTGATCGACCCTCCGTCCTTCTCTTTCTCCACATCCCTTCCTTTACCACTCCTATCTGCTCTTCCTCCAACCCTTCTGTAACCCCATGCGTGATAGTAGCCACCAGCCTTGCTTGGGGTGATACGCTTAAAAAAAAAAAAAAAAAAAAAAAAATGCTATTTTTAATGGATATTCATTTGAGTAGATGCTTTGTTTTTATTACTAAACTTATTGACTTCTTTCCATCCACCAGCCTGAATAACTGAGAAACCTTTTTAGAAAAAAATGCACCTTCCACATAATTTTCTAAAAAGGTTTCTTGAATATTCAGGAGGGTAGATGGAAATGAATTAATAAACTATTTAAGAATAAAAATAAAGGATCTACTCAAATAAGAATATCCATTATAAATAATGTTTAAACAAATTAAAAATATGTTGGATTTAATCCATTTCCAAAAAAATATATATCTGCTGACATCTACATACCCAGGGACACTCATGTACGCCCATGTATAATCACATGCCTACATATATACAAATACTTCTTTGACCCACACTCAACGCATTTACTTTATTAGTAGAATCAAGTCACTTTCCCAAGCAGGTTTTGCAACTTTGAAGTTAAACAGAAATTAAGAAAAAATAAAAAAAATTCAAAGAAATAGATATTTGAAAACCTATTTGGAAATTTCTTAATTTCATATCTTGCAAGCTGCAAATTAAATGAAATTGAATAAATGAGCATTTAATTTTACTAAGGTGGAGTAATGGATAGCAGTTTGGATTGAGGAATCGGAGAGCTGAGTTCAAATTCCAGTCGAATCCATTACATTCACTTACGTGCTAATACCCTTGGGAAAGGTATGATTCCTTTTCTTCTCCTCCCATCTATGGGTAAATAACAGGACAGACTGGGTTCTGTAGCCTTGGATGGCAACTGGTCTACCGCAGAAAGAAATGGCAACCTACTGTGGGAAAAAATCTGCCTCGTCAGTCATGAATCAAAAGATACATGATCGCTAAGTGTGTATCACGCATGGCACATAACTGACTGACTGGTCATTGCTTGAACCTGGTTCCTTTCCTTTTGAGTTTCACAAAATATTTGCATCCATTATAGCTGCTTGTCAAATAAGTTTATTTTTAAAGTCACCAGTTTAAGGAAACTTTTCTTCTCTTTCAAATAATGCTATTTTGTTTTTGAATGAATAAATAATATAAAAATCTGATTGAATTCAAAATGGCTTCTCAGTTTTATTTTAAAGAAAAGTTTTGAGATTCAGATTATGAAGACCCACAGATGAAGTCGTAATGTTTTCATTATATAAATAATGTTGTGTACGTAATATAAAAGAATGAAGATAACATCTGGAGTCACTAACATAATACACTATTCACTTCTGCTATTTTTTTTTTTGCTATTAATGATAGAAATTAACTCAAGCTTGAATTTCTTTGTCACACTGATTCCAAAAGACATTCTATTTTTGATCATTACAGTTTTTAATCAAATAATATTAGTAATTAAATTTTTTTTTAATCATTTCACCCCAAGCAAGGTGGGAGCACCACTAGTATGCAGGGGCTTACAGGCAATAAAAGAAACTGTTGGAGTAGAAGTGATGGTTACATTTAACTATTTTGTCAGTAAAAGGGTGGGACCTGTCCTGATCTAGTAGCACCCTTAAATTCATGCAGTTGGGGCACAAGTGGTGGGGGAATCTTGTCAGAAGAGTTGCCATGAAAATATTTGTAGGAAATTGCTTTGGTTTGTTATTAATTTCACTGAAAGAATTTATAAAAAAATACAAAGATCCAACTTGCGGAAATCTTGTCTCCTATCTCTCTGTCATCTATTTTGGTGTCCGAGTCCTTCTGTAGACAATTATTATCTTTGGAGTGATCGGGATCTGTTTCTTAAAAAATTTCTGCAGGGTTTAAAACCTGCACATTTACTTGATGAGAGGGTGCTGAAAAGTTCTTGACTCAACAAAAACTGATAAAAAAATTGCTGATATTTGGTCAGATTTGAGGTGTTGGGTCAAGCTAGTAACTTTTCAGGACCCCTTTGTAATAATGGAAACATGTGCAGCAGGACTTTCTCTTTTTACATCCAGTTTTGGTATACCAGTGACAAGACAACCCAAATGGATCAAATGGATGAAAGATATGTCGCAAAGTATTTGAGTTCATGCCTCTTTAGTAGATACTGGTCAGCAACAAAAGAGCATAAAAAAGAAAACCATAATAACTGAACCTCTTTTACTGATCTGCTCTCAGCCCTAAGCTATGTCCCCAGAAATAGTTGTATAGGAATAGAAGTGAAATATGTACCATCAGGCCACTAAACATCTCTGCCATAGTTATGATATTGCCTTCTCAGAAAGTGTTTTTCATTATAATGACACAGATGAGTAACATTTTTCACATCATTTGATATGTTCTATTCACAAGTCAGAATTGATTAGTCAAAATGAACATTTTCATCCTTGTAAATAGATTTTCTCTTTAGTCATTCTCTCATCTCTTTATATTTTTTTAGACCTTTTTCTTTTCTTTCATTATCTCTTTTGACTTTATGCCAAACTCTGTACTAAAGCTTTCTGGATATTCAACCAAGGTGAATAAAATACGAGGCCAATCGGAAAGTAGGGCTAGGAAAATTGTACTGCAGCAATCGTCCAAATGAGAAGAGTAATGTCATCTTTGTTCAAACCAGGAATTGAACCCAGATCATGAGAAGGAGTCAAACAATTTCATTCTTTACCTTATTTCCTATCTTACTTTCAGTTTTGAAATAGGAAAACTATTCTAAAATAGAAGCTATACTGATAAGATCTTTTTTCTATATCTGCTCCCTACTGGGCACTAATCAAATAACCTTTTGCTCTATCTGTTATCTTTTGCTTTTTCAACGTCATCTACCAGGTGTCGAAAGAAATAGGACACAAGACAGACCTTTCCAAAACTGAAACTATGATTTGGAATTGGAATGAAAGCACTGATGGCACCTACTCTGAATCCATCTTAAAAATTCAGGGTGATAAATTAATAAATAGTGAACACTTTTAAATATTTTGATTGTATGGGTCATTTGTAATCATATTTAATATAAGAGATAAGGAAACCGAATACAGAATAGGCTGTGCTAGGGGTAGTTGTTCAACATCACCTAGATTTCCAGCAGTAGCAACAATTAAAATGGTTAGCTTATGTAACTAGAAGGGAAAATAATGATATCATGAAGGTGTTAACTTTCCATACTACTTTAAATAAAAGGTTAGGAAAGAAATTCCCTTCGGTATGAGAAAGAGAGCGGTAACCAATGGATTTGAGCAACCCATTTTCCTGGAAACTTGTTTTAAGAGAAAGATTTATAAATTTCAACCAACTGTAACACTAACTGTTTAGTCTATGAATGTGAAACCCCATCTTCCCCTATTTCTTAATCTCCTGCAATCCCTCAGAGTATTCTTGACCCTTTTTTGGCAGATCACTTTGATACTGTTGTAACCTACGGAAGGTTACTGAATAGAATAATCAAACAAAGGTTGGTAATGAACGATAATACTTAGAACAAGAACAACACATATAAGATTCACCAGAAACACATACAAGAAGTAGTCAACTGAATTCCACAATGAATCTCCAACTCTAGACCAGGTATAGTATTTACTACTGTATTTATGGGAATGGGGGCATACCCATTATTGTGCATAGGTATGCTACAACAAATACTAACATTGATTGCAATTCTGTTTGGACCATTCCATTTCTATTTGTGATTTTTTTTGCAAAAATTAAAGGTGTCTTTTAATTTTACTTAGATAGAGAATAATTAGTATTTTTTGTTGTAAATAGTACAGTGATGATCGATAAAAGTGACTCACCTGATTTTTTTTTTATTTAAAAATTTTTTCGCCTATTGTTTTTGGGGTGAAACTAATTTTTAATCTTACTAATATAAAAACCCCTTCCCGACCACCTAGTAAAACAGTTTACTCACTCTAAAGTATTCTATTGATAATTATAATTTTGGATATAAATGAGATTTAGGGAAAAAATCTGTGCAAAAAAAGTGACTCACTCATTTCCTGCAACTTGTAATCAATAGAAACATAACCGAACAGCTTTAAATAAAGAATAATAGAGGTATAATATATTTATAATAGGTAATATAGTTCAAAATATTTAATAATCTATGGGTCCTCCTTTATTTTGAATAACCTTTTCAACCCTTTTTTGGCATTGACTTGATTGGGATTTGGCAAATCTCATCTCCAAGCATTGAATTCCATTCGGATATGAAATTCACAATCAAATCCTCTTTGTTGCTCAACTGCTTTCTCAAGAGGCTGTACTTTATAATGCTCCATAAGTTTTCTATGGGGCTAAGGTCAGGAGATTGGGGTGGCCATGTCATAACACTCACCTGCTTCTCATCAATTTTGTTTTGTGACAGGGAGCATTATCCTGCATAAAAATGAGCTTGGTGGGGTCGATTTGCACCCTTTCAGCAGAAGGGAGCAGACAAGACTCTAAAATTCTCTTGTCCTGCTCGGTCCTGAAGGTCTTTTCAATAGGTTTTAAGAAACCAATTCCATGAAAAGAAAAGCATCCCCCAGAACATTATACTGAATGGATGCTTGACAGTACTTACTGCTAAATTCAAAGAGCTTTCAAAGCTTCTTCTTCAGATTTTAGATCGCTTATCCTTTGAATTTAGCTCAACTTTCGTTTCATCGGTAAAAGAGAATATTTAGTAAAAAAAATCAGGTGAGTCACTTTTATTGAACAACACTGTATTTTCCATTTTGAGGCAGTTCTATGTTATCTTAACTCCCTTCAGAAAGAAAGTTTTGGTTCTCTTTCCTTAAGTCAAAAACAATAAAAATTACATTTTTTTTTAATTTTTCTCTGTTTAAACTTTTGTTAAAAAGCAAAAATAAAACATTTTAAATTGTGTAAAAGTTCAGTGAAGTATGTCACCATCCATAGTTCACTCTTTAGTATTTCTTCTCAAGTCTTGAAGAACAGAACGGCTATGGAAGGAAGTCAACCGGATCTCAATGCAAACAAAGACTGTTGAGGTTGATACATGTACAAAAGAATGTGAACTTAGAGTAAAGATTGTCTAAAATGCATCAGATATTGTTCAAAAACTGAGTTCATTTGTAAATCAGTAATAGTTAAATCGACTAAATTATGATTTTCAGAATCGATTTTAATTTTACTCACTGTTTAAAAATGACATATCTCTCTGGTCAACTTTGAAATTTTCTTTTTTGTTTCATATTTTTCCTTAATAACTTTTTCTCTGTAAGACTTTTGTTTTCATTCTTAATCCATAAATTAAATTTCCTTTCTGCATTTCTTACACTGTAGATTCTTCTTATTTTTTAAAAGAAATTTTGTCATAATTTTCTATTGTCAAGACTTTTGTGACTAACTGGGCTGCCTGTGATACAATTGTTGCATTCAAGCTGATGTCACAAGCCATTGTAAGTGAGTTCAATTCTCATTTGGTTCTCTGTTTTTTGATTAATCTTTGTAAATATCTCCTTTTTCATTTTACTTGTTCAGTTCTGTGTTTTGATGTTTAAAGCAATGAAATATGAAAATGAATAGAACTTATAGAAGGTTGCAAGGTGACACTCATAAAAAAATATTTCAGCATGCATATATATATATATATATATATATATATGCTTGGTCGGAGCAGGAGATTTTTGTGGCCTAGCATATGTGCTGATTCCTTAAGTTTTCATATTTTCCAGTGATGCTCTCTATTATTTTAACCTCATCACACAGAGACACTCTTTTCCCTCCATATATGGTCAGCTACACCTGATTTTTCTATTTCCCCTTGTGTTACTGCTTTATGATGTTCTTGCAGTCTTACCTTAAGGGAGCAGTCATGTTCTCCTCTATGGTAGGGTCTTATTCAGAAGAGGTGTCTGCAAAGTGCTGAATCACTTTTGGAGATTGTCCTGATGTTATATGGACCACAGATCCTTTCACATAGGATAAGCAGACTGTTTTCTGGGTGCTGTTATCCTCTTGTACACTTCTATCCCAATTTGTTAAAGCTGCTACCATGTTTCCATGTAAAATCTCCTGAGCCAACCAAGCATAGAAATGAATACAATATGGGAACCAGTAATAAGGAGTGCTAGAGAAAAGCAATGAATAACAACAAAAATTGCAATATAAGCTCTGGTAAAAAATGAAGTAATAATAACAGAAAAATTGAAGTATGAGAAGTGCTAAAAAATGTTTAGACATTAGGTTTATAAATCCCCAAAATTCATACACAGATGGACATTCAAGGACACATGGCCCAATAGATGAAGATATTAGATCCAGTGACTAGACCCAAAGAGTTGTGAGTTCAATACCAGGCCACAGCAGTGGTGAACCAAATGTGGAGAGTTGAGTGAAAGGGAAATAACCGAGACATCCAGAAGAGGTATGGCATGTGGAACTAAATATTCCATACCTTCTTCAGTATATTGTCTCCTGTGGTGAAATATATTTTATTTAATGTGGGTTGTTTTTCATTTATTTTTTTTTACAATAATGTTCACCTTGTACAAGTCCCAAGAGACACGCATGCTAGAGGGTTACTGACAAAATTTATGGGGATATGGAGAGAAGATAATGGTTAGCCCTAGATATAAACAACTTAAGATTGTAGTGTTTGGGGAAGCATCCTCTTGGGAGTTGGTTCCACAAAGAAGTGGTTCATGGGAAGAAGCAATGAAATACAAAGGGAATGAGGGTGGCATGGTGGATCTTAACCATAATGGTTAGAACTAAGGAATGTAGTTCATCTGAAAACTTTCCAAAGAAATAGCAATAGAGCTGTAAGAGGCTTTTGACATTTCATTTGTGGGAAAGGGGTTGTAGGGTGGAAAACGACAAGGATGCAAAAATGCTTTTGAACTCTATCAAGACTAGAAAATGAAGACTGGACAGCTCCTGCCCACATATGGCAGCAGTGCTCTAATTTTGGTCTGAACTGGTTCTTGTAAAGAATAGTAGGAATCAGGAATTTACTGGAGTAGTACAGGGACCAACCAATTTTCTAGCATCTTCAGTAATGTATGTACAAGTTCCACTTGAGGTCTCAGTTGAGGTTGTCCCAATAGTCATTCGATGCATGGGGCCTCTCTGAGACAACCGTTCATCAAGAGAGATGAAAATTCAGGGTCCACTTGGTGATGATGAAACATCACCAGTTTGGTTTTCAAGGCATTTGTGACCAGTCAGTTTCCGATGAGTTGTTAGAGCTTGATCAGTGGAGAGATCTGCTGACAATCATAGATATTCACAAATGATTGATGTATACACTTAGGTAGATCATTTATGTAAAGTAGAAAGAAGGTTGGACTGAGAAATGAGCCTTGGGGGATGCCTTGCATTGATAGCTTGGGCTTTGGAAGACTGGCCATTATCAACTTCAGGACTTGATACTTGAGAAAAATCTTCCAGTGATTCCAGAGCTAGATAGCATGTGTAGTAATCCTGTATGTTACACTTTGTCAAAGGCCTTTAAATATCTAGTGTTCTGAGTCTTTCCTTGCATTGGGTGATACCTACGGACGATAATGGGTATGTCCCCATTCACATAAATATAGTAGTAAATGCTGTATGTTGGTCTGCAGTTAGAGATTCATTATGGAATTCACTTGACTCACTTTTAGCAGTTGACTACTTCTACACACTGCTGGTGAATCTTATATCTGTTGTTCTTGTCCTAAGTATTATCGTTCATTACCAACCTTCATGTGATTATTCTATTCAGTAACATTCCCTAAGTTACAACAGTGATGTATCGTATTTGTCATTATCCACAAATATTTATCTTATGTTCATACATGTATTTTGGTTCTTTGTGATGTGCTGTTTTACCTGTGCATGAACTGCACAGACTTTTGACAGGTGAGAATGTGGTGTATGATATAAGAATTTAATGCTGTTTTTTGATTGTTAATATTGGAGAGGCAATCTTCTCAAGGGAATGAGAATCCATAACATTATTTTTACACAGGAGGTATTTTTGAGGTTCCATGTTGTTGGTAATAATTAGATTAGATGAACTTTTTATAGCAAATGATAAATCTATGGTGTTTGTTAAAAACATTGTGTTATATATATTTTAATTGCTTTTTTATCTTGTTTATAAATAGAATGCATCTCATTATTATAGAATAATATATATATATTAGGTGCCTCTAAAAATTCGTTTAAAAAGAGCATACCATGATGAAAAAATGCCCTAAACTTGATAAAAAAGAGCGTTTTATTGTCAAAATGTTTGATATTATTCAGAGGAAAAACCAATGTATTTTTTATTACTTTATTAAATTTTTTAATTCTTTTTTAGCACGTTCAATATTTTTATTAAAAATCTTGCTTTTCTTCTATCGGCATGTGAATCAAAGATTATTATGGAAAATTTAGCATCTTTTTTGCAGTAAAAATACGTTTGCTTTGAAAACCCTTGCAAAAATCAAATAATTGTTTGATTTTAATTAAATTTTTAGGACTTATTCAATTAAATTATTTTTGAAATTTTTTTTAGAAAATCTTGGTAAAAATACTTTTTTTTTCATATCTGTTACCTCCATTTAATTAATTTTATGAAATTATGAGAAATAAAAATTCCATCCACTTCACATTTATATTAGTTAAAAGCAGGACGCTTTGGAGAATTTAAATCATTATAATAAATAATTATTATACGATACAGGTTCGAATCCTGTTGGAGGACGAATATTTCCTATAATAATTTCTCAGACATTCAGGCCAGTAAATGTTGTTTAATACTGTTTATTATAAACAGAGCCATTACTTAAATATTTGTATCTGTAATAAGAATGTTGAACATAAAAATGTCAAACAGAAACATCATTTTCCAAAAATCTGTTCTAAATCATAAAATAAATAATTCAATAGACTATGAAATTATTAGAAATTCTTTTAATTGCTTTTATAAATAAAATATATTAAGACACTATTGTCTTAAGAAAAAAAAAAAATGATGAATTTTTACAAGAAATATTTTCATTTTTTTAAGAATTTAATTAAAATTATTTATTTATTAACTTTTAAGTCTTAAAATTCTATATTAACTCCACCCTTTTAAATAAAAACTACATTTACTAATCATAAATGAAAAAGCTTACTTCACATCTGTTATAGTGAAAGACACCTTGTCTAGATAATAGACTCTCCCACCTATTATAAGTAGGAGTCAGTAGTAGTCGAGAGGAGTAGTGCTCAGCGACCACAACTCGATTACTCTGCATAACATTTTATTACAACTTCCTAACGTTTCTGTACGTTTAACCCATTTAGGACGCATTTAGTCTGACTACGAGTTCTATTGGGGAAATAACTCCACAACAACATCATCAAACACAAACATTTTTTGAAGAATTCTGAATTTTATGTATGTGCATAAACCTATCGATTTCCGTAAATACAGATGATCATACACAAGCTTATCAGAAAAGAAGAGCAATAACTAAATTTGCAACTAGAAAGTATCTAAAATTCAATAAATATTTGATTACAGAGAATATTTTCTTAAATTTTTAAGATTACTGAGTACTTAAAAATTATATATAAAAGGTACTCATGTTATATGCAGTTATTTTTATTGTTAAAACCCCCATAGAACAAGATTAGATAAACATTGATCTGCCATCAAGCTGTTATACATGTCAGCAGCTTAAATAAACAGCTACCACTTTGTTAAAATAAGCATTTCTGCGATATTTTAAACTTAAAGTAAATAATATTTGTTTCAAATCAAAATTAATTACACTAATCAATTCATATTCCTCAAATACAGTTTCAGTCTATTTTATTTTTGGAAGATATTTTAATAAAGAGAATTATATTACACTGAATGATGGCTAAAAAAGGGCACAAATCAACTATTCTAGAAAAAAATAAACTAAATTAAATTTAATATATTAGCTTGAAATTTAAACTAAAATAAAAGCTTCAAGAAAGAGTTTTCATTTTTAAAAATTCATTTAAACCTTAACTATCACATTTTCTGTGGGAATACTTAATATATATATATATATATATACATATATATATATATATATATATATATATGTGTGTGTGTATATGTATATATATATATGTATATATATATATATATATATATATATTTTAAGACATTTTTATGTTTAACATTCTTATTATAGATACAAATATTTAAGTAATGGCTCTGTTTATAATAAACAGTATTAAACAACATTTACCGGCCTGAATGTCCAAGAAATTTTTCATAGAAAATATTCGTCCTCAGACAGGATTCGAACCTGTATCCTATAATAATTATTTATTATAATTTTTTATATAGACAAAAAAAATTTACTCACTACAAAGATGCAACTTTGTTTCAGTGCATTTAGTTGCACCTCGACTGGTGAGAACCAAAATGGTTACCATTTTGTTTCTCACCAGTTGAGGTGCAACTAAATGCTCTATAGCAAAGTTGCATCTTTGTAGTGAGTAAATTGTTTTTGTCTATATAAAAAAATATAATCTATATATAATGTGTGTTTGTGTGTGAACACTGGGATCAATACAGAACAATGACAGTCTGTTTCATGCTTGAGTACAATCTTCAAGCCATATTCTTCATGACCTGAAAGTTGTACTCAAGCATGGAGCAGACTGTCACCAATCGATTATTTATATTTACAGATGATCTTTCCCTGATATTTAGTACTTTTATACTTAAATATAGTATACTTTAAAACTATATTTTTTGTATATATATATATAATTATATGGTTTAATAATCATTTATATTTATGAGGAAAACTACCCAATATCAAAGATAGATCTTTCGTAGTTGAAAACAGTGTGGACACAGAAATCAAGAACGTATGGTGACTGGCAGTTTCATGCCTTAAAATATCCTCAGACCATGTATTACTCCTGGTAAAAAAATAATGAAATAAAAATAGAATGTAAAAATAAATAATGATTAAAACAAACTCAATGTCAGAATTATAAAGGATCTAAAAACCCTAAAAAAAAAAAATAAGGGAAAAAACCCTTTGTCCATTCCTTTACTTCCCATAAACCTTGAGTGACTAGTATATATACCTACACAAACAGGAGTAACACTTGTTCTAACAATTGCTTAAAGTATAAATCTAGCAGATTTCTCTATCCACACTGTTATATTTCTGAAGTATTATAGATTTAATATGTAAACACGTTAAGTGCTGCTCCTAAACTGTCATGTTCTGATGCAAAAGCTAGCCTTGAAAATGTTCTTTTCCCTATGGACTTGCACTGGAGACAAATTCATTTGGCAACAAATTCACATTCAATGTTGATAGTTACATATGTCTCCCCTGTGACCATTTCTCTGTTTGAAGTCAGATAAAGTGTTTTTCGTATATACTCATGTAAATATAGAGAGCTTTACATAATGTAAAGCCTATAATTATGCTAGGTTTGATTTTGTTGTGGTGGTGTGAATAGAAGTTTATGAAATCATTTTTGTTGGTGGATTTGCACCAACTATGAAGAAAAGAAAGCTCAAATAATAAAAAAACATGTCAGTAAACATCCAATGGAGCATGGGATGTTGGTGTTCCCATTTCATTTTTAAATCTCTGTAGATGGATGTTTTTTTAAACATCCATAAAATTTGTGTCTCACATTTTTATTATTTTCATCATTAATGAAATGTGTTGCAAATTTAAATTTTCTGGAATTGACTTTCTCCAATTAAATGAGTTTCATGATGTAATTACATTCACAGAGATAAAGATTATGATGCCAGTTTAATACAAATCGAAATGCAGATTCTTCTTTTATGTGCCCCGTCTCTTCAGGATGTGGGCTTTCCGCAATTTCATGACATTTGTCACAGTTGCTAATCCTGTGACCCATCAGGATAGTAGGTGAACCACATATACTGCAGCCACAGTAGAAGTGGGGTTTCTTGGGCAACATAATCTGATGGAGCCCAACCGTCTCCAGGCCGGTTTTGAATTCAGAGTTACCTTCTAGATTGGTTGCCATCATAGGCTATATTACCCAATCTGTCCTGCTATTTACCCGTAGCTGGGGGGGGGGGGAGAGGATTCATACCTTTCCCAAGGGTATTAGTACATAAGTGAATGTAATGGATTTGACTGTAATTCAAACTTGGCTCACTGATTCCTCGATCCAAGCTGCTATCCATTACTCCACTATGCCTGCAGGTCATTTGTAGCACTTAGTAAATTTTGAATTTTTGCTATCTCTTCTAAACCTTATTCTGCCAGCCATTTATATAAGCTTGTTGGGTAGGTTATGCACTGTTTTCTTGTATTTATCTTACCCATTAGGTGTCTTTTATCAGATGAGTTGTTAGTAATTTGATTTGTTGTTTAGGAAAGCTAGACTTACAATATTTCTTTTTAATCCAAAAAGTAAATGTACCTTTGATGGTAAGAAAGTACCTATTTCCATCCACTCCTTCAACACAAACCACTAATATCACTAAGATCATCAGTTATGTTATCATGAAACTATTTAGTATGGAGAATACGGAAATTGTATTGTAGTGATGTCTGGAGCTTTCCTTTCATTATTTCTATACGAATATACAAAGAGAAACTAAGATAATAAGAAAGTTACAAGAGACTAAACACTTCTTTTCTTTCATCTCAAGTTATCTACACAAATATGGCTGGGTTCACTTTGTGTGTACATGCTATGATCACACTAAAACAACAAGACTTATTGTTGGCAGGAAAATTCACAAGACATCCACATGTGACAGAAGTTATGTCATAAATGGATGTCACTTTATGTTACCAAAACTTAATCAAACTAAGGGACATAATCATTTATCTTGTTTTGAGCAGCAAAATATATTTTTCAATAATTTTCCTTTTCGTATGTAAATACTGTAAATCATTTTCTTAATTTTTGTGTTATGTAAGAAGAAAATCTCTGCTCCTTCAACTGATCACAGTGATGATGATGATGACAACGTGGAAGACTTTTACAACCAACTACCAAAAACCAATCAAAAGGCATCCAGCCAGTGATCCAACAATAACCTTATGAAAAAGAAATATATTAATGAATATATTTTTTCATGAGATTTTAAATTATTTTTCTTCAGAAGACATTGATTGTCAGTGCTACCTGCAGATAGATTTCGAAACAACTTTGCAGTCAAGATTTTAATATTTAAATCTAATTGAAAATTTCTGAATTAAATAAAATGCATATTTCTAAAAATATATTCCTCACAAAGGTTTTAAATAAAGTTTGCCTGCAGTCAGCAGAAACATATTTGAAAGGCATAAACCAATCTGCATATAAACATAAGGACACATGTATAACTCTCCTCCTGGGTATGATGATAAACTACATCTGGCAGCAAGGCTTCTGATCAGGAGATTGGAGCATTTGAGGACTGTTGAACTACTTCTTAATTGCTGTTGTTCCTAGGTCCACCCTGACCCGAGGTGGAAGCACCTATTAAGCCCCCAGCTATGGACAAATAGTGAACTCTCAAATAAAAATCAGCACCACATTTTTATAGTAAAATTACCAGCAATACATTTTTTACACTATTTACATTATTCGGACTACTGTCCTCATCTTTGTCACCATATTTATTACAACGTTTCGGCCGTTGTATGCTCTGGCCTTCTTCAGGTGGTTGGAATGTCAAACTAAACCCTTTACTGCTCTAGTTCCACGTGCCATGTTTTTAATGGATGTCAGTTATCAGTTATCTCCTGTTAATTCCCCTCTCCAAGTTATCCACTGCCTTAACCAGGTATTGAACTCACACTGTTTGAGTCCTGTCACTGGATCTAACCAACGCCTTTATCCACTGTGCCATGTGTCCTTGTGTGTATGAATTTCTGGGTATTATAAACCTAATGTCTTCAGTAATCATTTTTTACCAGTGCTCATATTGCAATTTTCGTTGTTATTATCACTTTTCTCTGGCACTCCTTATTATTGGTTCCCATATTGTATTCATTTCTATGCTTGGTCAACTCAGGAAATTTTTGTGGCCTAGCATATGTGCTGATTCCTTATGTTTACAAATTTTCCAATGGTGTTCTTTGTTTATTATCACAACCTGATCACACAGAGGGCAGTGATCTCCCCTTTCTCTCCATATGTGGTCAGCCATGCCTGATTTTTCCCCTTCCCTTCATTGTTCAGATTTCTGGTGTTCTCGAAGTTTTACCTTAAGGGGGCAGCCTGTCTCCCCTTTATATTTCTTTCCGCAGCTTCACGGGATAGTGTACACACAGTCTTTAGTCATGTTCTCCTCTATGGGGGTATTACTCGACAAAGATGAGGAAAATAGTCCGAATAATGTAAATAGTGTACATTATACCTCATCTCAGAAATATAGACAAATACATATTCTATAAAAATAGTACCAACAATTCATTTTTGTAGTGAAATTACCAGCAATACCTTTTATGATCTACAAACTATAAAAAATATATCTTTTTCCCTTGAAACTATAAAATTATGTACAAAATATTTAGATTTTGGCATTAAATGATTCATAGAGGTGTTGATATGCTGCTAAACCAAATCAGCCCACAAATATGTATATGCACAAAAGCTATCATCTACCATGTATTCAGTTGTGAAAACAGAATAACATTTTTTTATTACTTCAAAGCTCCCAAGAAAATTAAATTTCAGCAGTAAATGACCCATGAAGGTATTGATATGCCATTAAACTAACAAATCAATCAAAAACATGCATAACACACACACACACACATCAGTGTTTGAAGTAGAATCTCTTCTTTTTGTACTTTTTTTTTAAGCGTTTCACCCCAATCAAGGCGGGAAGCCACTAGCATGCAAGGGGTTACAGAGAGTTGGAGTGAGAGCAAATAGGAGTGATAGAGGAAAGGATGAAGAGAAGGATAGGGGATAGATCAAGGCATGTGAGACGTCGATTGACATTACATTTGAATAGTTGGAGATTATATCTATCAGGGAAACAAGAACTGAGGAGGGAGTTCCACATGTGAGAAGTGCAAGACACGAAGCTATTGGAGTAGACGAGATGACTACTTTTAACAGTTTCATCAGTGAAAGGCTGAGAGCGAGATGCCAGCCTAGTTGAACGCTTAAATTCATGAAGTCTGGGAATCAGCGAAAGCAGCTCATCGGAGCAGTTACCATGAAAGTATTTGTAAAAAAGACAGAGGGAGGCGACAACACATCTGTGAGAGAGCGACTGCATCGAGATGCCAGATCAGGGCCAATTACATTGCTATCATATCCGTCTTTGTATTTTATTAAGGACCTTGAGACAAACAGAAAAGCTTAAAAGCAATTTTTTGTTGCCTTTTTATTCAAGCTGATAATGTTTCAGCCAAATGTTACTTGCTTTTTGCCACTTACACAAGATCATTCCTCATCAGTGTTATACTTTTTGTAATTGAGTTATTAAATATTTGTGCCAACTGTTAAATAGCTGGATTAATTAACCAAATACTTTGGTAATCAGTTTTGCAAATCATAAAATGGACTTTGTTTTAACGATAAAGAATCTATTTTTATCTTTTACTTCATAGAAATTCTACCATCAAATCTTGATAAATGAGATCATGTAAAAGTTTTATAAACTTTACTTATGTGATCTCTATTTGCCCCAGATGATGATCATGACCCAACACATTTTCTTTTCTTCGCAAGAAATTTATAACATATGAATCGCTCTTCTCTTTCTCCATTTTTTCTTACATTTTTGCTTCTTACTCTGCTGTTGAATTTTTCAATTCTCTTCCTACTTTTACTCAGTTTTCCTTACCTTTTCTTTCTAATTTTTCTTTTTTCCTCAGCTTTTCTTTCTAATTTTTTCTTTTTTCCTCACCTTTTCTTTCTAATTTTTCTTTTTTCCTCACTTTTCTTTCTAATTTTTCTTTTTTCCTCACCTTTTCTTTCTAATTTTTCTTTTTTCCTCACCTTTTCTTTCTAATTTTTCTTTTTTCCTCAGCTTTTCTTTCTAATTTTTCTTTTTTCCTCAGCTTTTCTTTCTAATTTTTCTTTTTTCCTCACTTTTCTTTCTAATTTTTCTTTTTTCCTCACCTTTTCTTTCTAATTTTTCTTTTTTCCTCACCTTTTCTTTCTAATTTTTCTTTTTTCCTCACCTTTTCTTTCTAATTTTTCTTTTTTCCTCACCTTTTCTTTCTAATTTTTCTTTTTTCCTCACCTTTTCTTTCTAATTTTTCTTTTTTCCTCACCTTTTCTTTCTAATTTTTCTTTTTTCCTCACCTTTTTTCCTCACCTTTTCTTTCTAATTTTTCTTTTTTCCTCAGCTTTTCTTTCTAATTTTTTCTTTTTTCCTCACCTTTTCTTTCTAATTTTTCTTTTTTCCTCACCTTTTCTTTCTAATTTTTCTTTTTTCCTCAGCTTTTCTTTCTAATTTTTCTTTTTTCCTCAGCTTTTCTTTCTAATTTTTCTTTTTTCCTCAGCTTTTCTTTCTAATTTTTCTTTTTTCCTCACTTTTCTTTCTAATTTTTCTTTTTTCCTCACCTTTTCTTTCTAATTTTTCTTTTTTCCTCACCTTTTCTTTCTAATTTTTCTTTTTTCCTCACCTTTTCTTTCTAATTTTTCTTTTTTCCTCACCTTTTCTTTCTAATTTTTCTTTTTTCCTCACCTTTTTTCCTCACCTTTTCTTTCTAATTTTTCTTTTTTCCTCAGCTTTTCTTTCTAATTTTTTCTTTTTTCCTCACTTTTCTTTCTAATTTTTCTTTTTTCCTCACCTTTTCTTTCTAATTTTTCTTTTTTCCTCACCTTTTCTTTCTAATTTTTCTTTTTTCCTCACCTTTTCTTTCTAATTTTTCTTTTTTCCTCACCTTTTCTTTCTAATTTTTCTTTTTTCCTCACCTTTTCTTTCTAATTTTTCTTTTTTCCTCACCTTTTTTCCTCACCTTTTCTTTCTAATTTTTCTTTTTTCCTCAGCTTTTCTTTCTAATTTTTTCTTTTTTCCTCACCTTTTCTTTCTAATTTTTCTTTTTTCCTCACCTTTTCTTTCTAATTTTTCTTTTTTCCTCACCTTTTCTTTCTAATTTTTCTTTTTTCCTCACCTTTTCTTTCTAATTTTTCTTTTTTCCTCACTTTTCTTTCTAATTTTTCTTTTTTCCTCACCTTTTCTTTCTAATTTTTCTTTTTTCCTCACCTTTTCTTTCTAATTTTTCTTTTTTCCTCACCTTTTCTTTCTAATTTTTCTTTTTTCCTCACCTTTTCTTTCTAATTTTTCTTTTTTCCTCACCTTTTTTCCTCACCTTTTCTTTCTAATTTTTCTTTTTTCCTCACCTTTTTTCCTCACCTTTTCTTTCTAATTTTTCTTTTTTCCTCACCTTTTCTTTCTAATTTTTCTTTTTTCCTCACCTTTTCTTTCTAATTTTTCTTTTTTCCTCACCTTTTTTCCTCACCTTTTCTTTCTAATTTTTCTTTTTTCCTCACCTTTTTTCCTCACCTTTTCTTTCTAATTTTTCTTTTTTCCTCACCTTTTCTTTCTAATTTTTCTTTTTTCCTCACCTTTTCTTTCTAATTTTTCTTTTTTCCTCACCTTTTTTCCTCACCTTTTCTTTCTAATTTTTCTTTTTTCCTCACCTTTTTTCCTCACCTTTTCTTTCTAATTTTTCTTTTTTCCTCACCTTTTCTTTCTAATTTTTCTTTTTTCCTCACCTTTTCTTTCTAATTTTTCTTTTTTCCTCACCTTTTTTCCTCACCTTTTCTTTCTAATTTTTCTTTTTTCCTCACCTTTTTTCCTCACCTTTTCTTTCTAATTTTTCTTTTTTCCTCACCTTTTCTTTCTAATTTTTCTTTTTTCCTCACCTTTTCTTTCTAATTTTTCTTTTTTCCTCACCTTTTTTCCTCACCTTTTCTTTCTAATTTTTCTTTTTTCCTCACCTTTTTTCCTCACCTTTTCTTTCTAATTTTTCTTTTTTCCTCACCTTTTCTTTCTAATTTTTTCTTTTTTCCTCACCTTTTCTTTCTAATTTTTCTTTTTTCCTCACCTTTTCTTTCTAATTTTTCTTTTTTCCTCACCTTTTCTTTCTAATTTTTTCTTTTTTCCTCACCTTTTCTTTCTAATTTTTTCTTTTTTCCTCACCTTTTCTTTCTAATTTTTCTTTTTTCCTCACCTTTTCTTTCTAATTTTTCTTTTTTCCTCACCTTTTCTTTCTAATTTTTCTTTTTTCCTCACCTTTTCTTTCTAATTTTTTCTTTTTTCCTCACCTTTTCTTTCTAATTTTTCTTTTTTCCTCACCTTTTCTTTCTAATTTTTTCTTTTTTCCTCACCTTTTCTTTCTAATTTTTTCTTTTTTCCTCACCTTTTCTTTCTAATTTTTTCTTTTTTCCTCACCTTTTCTTTCTAATTTTTCTTTTTTCCTCACCTTTTCTTTCTAATTTTTTCTTTTTTCCTCACCTTTTCTTTCTAATTTTTCTTTTTTCCTCACCTTTTCTTTCTAATTTTTCTTTTTTCCTCACCTTTTCTTTCTAATTTTTCTTTTTTCCTCACCTTTTCTTTCTAATTTTTCTTTTTTCCTCACCTTTTCTTTCTAATTTTTTCTTTTTTCCTCACCTTTTCTTTCTAATTTTTTCTTTTTTCCTCACCTTTTCTATCTAATTTTTTCTTTTTTCCTTACCTTTTCTTTCTAATTGGCCAATGGTGTTCTTCTTTCTGTTCCATCTTTTTCTTCCTACTTTGACACTGACATTCTTTTTCTTATTTTTAAAACTTTTTATTTACTCCTCTTTCATTCTCTTTCCCATCTATAATTCTACTTTTTTCTCTTGTTCTTTATTTGAATATGAGCTTTGTTTTTCTCAAATATTTTTCTCCCATTTTATTAACTTAGCTTTCCCTTTTCTCAGGCCTCACCAAAGCATTTTCGTTGCATAATGTACAAGGTATGATAACATCTATTTTCACAGATTTGCTTTCATCACCACAAATTTACAGAACATTTGAACATAAACTTTTGATCATTGAAATTTTTTCATCATGTGTTTGGAGGTGGCAATTTTATAATTGGTACAGATCATAAGCTTCTACCTTTTTGTTCCTGATAAAAAGTGATAAATATTTTCCCGGTGAAATCTATCACTTTGACTATATACAGTTCTGACAGATATTCACAATATTCATATTGTTGTTGTAGGCACACCTTTGCATATCAATTCCAACACTGTGTTTTTGTAGGATTATGTGTCTAAAAGGCGTATGCCTTTTAGACACGTAATCCTACAAAAACACAATCATGTTTCTATCAAACAACTTGATGAAGATTTTTTTATTTAATTTTTATTTGAATTTCAAAGTAAGGCGCTCAATAATATCAATGTCTATAAAGTTTTGCCAACAATTCTTGCAACATTGACATCATATCCTGAAAGAAGGTTTATACAAAACTGAACCAAGTATAGATTTGTGTGACTTTTAATAGGAATATTCATATATGGACACAACAATGTCTTCCTTGTCAAAATTCATCACGAATTTCAACATTTTTCATGGCCAGATGCATGATATTCACATGTCCATTTAGATATCATTGGCCCACTACCTCCATCCAACAACCCTGCACTCGTCGTCATGGCTATGGAGAGATTTACTAAATGGCCTGTCGCATTATTTCTCAGATATATATATTCTAGATCTATCCATAAAGTCCTTTTTGAAAATTATAATGTACATTCAAATATAATCATCAATCAAGTACTTTTTCTCAGACTTACCTGTTGAAACAGTTACTAAGTACTAATCATATAAAAACTACAATTTACCTAACTCTTGCAAATTAACTTTTGGAAAGATATGGACAGTTGCTAGTTAGGTTAGCTGGTTTTATGAAATATCAATTTTTGTATGAAGCAATCAGTGGGGATACAGTCATAATGGTTAATGACAACAGGCTTGAAAGGAACATTAACTACACAATTTTATCCTATCACGTGTAGTGAAAAAAAAGTATGTTTTGTGTGTTTGGGATTAAAATCAGTAATTAAAGAAGATATTGATTGGTAGCACTCTGTTCTCTATTTTTTTTTTTTTTTTTTTTTGCATACAGGGGAGGGGGAGCAAAGAGGCTTGACTTGAAGAAGTTAAAATTGTAGTCATCAGGGGTGTATCCTATCCAATTAAGCATTTCTGGAGAAAAAGCTCCCTGAGTGGAATTTCCTCCTACCCCCCAATGCAATATGATGGAAATGAGGATGAGTTGATGGCATGCACATGGCCTGGCTGATCCTAGCTTTGAAGGTCTGAACTGGTGTACCCAGGGAATGTAGTGACAGAGGCTAGCAACATTTTGCATGTGGGAAAGGGTTTGCCTGGTGAAATTTTTGACTTGTGATTGTATCGTCAACATAGAGTCAACTTGAAATCTAAAATGAGTGATGAGATTCTTTTCCTACACACTCACATGAATTAACCCGTGACATCAATCCATAAATTTATATGATAATGACTTCATTTTGTTATGACAGAATAAAAAATCTCTTTGACAAATGAGAAACCTTTCAAATTGTTATTGGATGAGCACATAGCGAGATGTTATCAGTGTAGAAAATATAATCAGCATATTGAATTCATTGCATTCACTTTGGTACAAATACCCTTAGAAAGATATGAATCCATCTCTTCTTCTCCCATCCATGGGTTAAATAGCAAGGCAGGCTGGACTCTCTAGATTTGTTTGGTAACCACTCTAAAAGAAAAATAATCCTGAATTCAAAACCAGTTGGATGTGGGGCTAGCAACATTATTCCATAAAACTTACTTGTTACTGTAGCAATATGTTCCCCAGCAGAATCTATAGGGTTAGAATTTCAAAGTCTTAGGCAGAAAAAGAGAAATACTTATCTGGTTAAAAAGAAAGAATTTCTATTGATCAGAAACTAACTTACATTAAATAAACAACAAATTCATCATCATGAGGAAAAACAACTGCAAATACTTTGAGGCTATCATCAGATGGTTGTTGATCCCTTTAACAGATACACCTTCCTGAGTGACAAACAGTATAATTTCACCCTTCTTGGTCCACTGCTGATGACCTGTTATTACACACAGAATCAGTGAGACACATAGCAATAAATTGCTCATGAGGGTGATTGCCTTAGATATATGAAAGATCTTTGACAAGGTGTGGCATAGGAGGTTGCTACACAAACTGTCCAGCTATGCAATATCTGGAAGAGTTTTCTCAATTATCAAGTCATTCATAACATGAAGGTCGTTGTTAATGGACAGTTTTCTGAAGCTAATGAGATTGATGTAGACATCCCCCAAAACTTCTACTTTTAGCCTGGCAACCAATCTCTTCTCTGACCTCTGTAGGAATAACCAGAAAAAAAAACTAGTAATGTTCCATCATCATTGTGCTGACCTTGAATTTTTACCTATTGCTATGAATGGGTGTTTCTCTCAAGGAGGCACACACCTTGCCTTGAATGCCTCAGGTTCACTCCAGACATTGTGGAACTTTCCTATGTGACCCCTCACCAAAAATACTGAAAAAATGGTCGGTTCCTTGTTCTGCTCAAGTAAATACCTGACACCTCCTGGTTTGCTCTACCTTTCTTTTCTTTCTTTTTATGTACCATGTCCTTTCAGGACATAGGCAATCATGGCTCTCCACCTCTTCCTATCCCTTGCAGCTCTCAACAAGTTCCTTCCCTCTGCCACCTCCCCCAGACCATGTTCTGTCATCCACTTGTTTAAGCCTGCCAGGTATGTCACACATTGTTTTCCCTTGTCTCTCTTTTTTTCCATTTGACCGTGAGTATCAGATTCTCCAGGCCCTCCTTCCTCATTATGTGTCCCAGGAACTTCAGACAAGAATCAAATCAAACTGAAAATAGACTCCTGAAGCTTCCCAGTCCTCACTTTCTGACTTAATAGAGTTCAAAAGTGTCTACACGTCTTTGTGAGTGATGAATCATTTTCAAACTTACAACCCCTTTCCCACAGGTAAATGATATTGCAAGCCCCTCTTTACTCAATTGTTATTTTCAGGCAAACATTCTGATGAACTACATTCTTTACCTCCATTAGTTCTGATCTTCCCAGCTAAGATCAGCCATGCCACATGCACCGGAATGAATCATCCTCATTCCCTTTGTATTCCATTAGTAAGGAACAAGTTCCACCTAGAGAGCTTCTGAAAAAGAACCACTCCGTTGTGGGACAGATTCCTGAGAGCATGCATTCCCAACCACTACAATCTTAGCCTCTTCAAGCTTAGGGTTAACCATAATCTTTCTGAAACATCTTCATAAACTGTGCTTATTACCTCCTATTCTTAGCACTCAATCCATAAGTTTCTTCACTAACACTCTACCTTAAATGACTCTTGAGCCTTGTATTAGGTGAACATTAGTAAAAAAAAAAATATTCCATAATGAACAATTAACAAAATAAGGATAATTTAATACACTCAAAACATCAAGCAGACATGTTCGTTAACATATGTTTCAAAACAGCTTAATATTTAATATTCTACAAGTTTAAGTGTTGCAAATTATTGGGTTGGTGCATAATTATCAGGCGTTTTTGTAGGCAAGTTATTTGTTAATAAAAATTGCTGTTTTATTTAATTTTTTTTAATTAAAATATTTTATTTTCATGTTATAAAAATGTGTGTTGATAATCATATGCTCCAGAATAATCATTTAAAAATGTTATTGTTGAATTGTTATGTTTCTTTTTTCATAATAAACATTGTTTAAAAACGCCTGATAATTATGCACCAACCCAATATAAAGGCAGTTGTTTCAATTGTTTAATCCCAGACTGGTCTCAGCTCAGAACGACAAGCATCTAAGCAGCAAGAAAAACGCCTGATAATTATTCACCAACACAATAATAACTTCCAGCCTTTCTTCATGTTTATCATTTCAGTAGATTAAGTCTTTCCAGAAATCGGCTCCCATATAAATACATGTAGCCACTTAGTAAATGGTTTATCTAACCAAAACTTTAAAAGGAAAATGATAACAGAATAAAAATATTTTTTTTTAAAACCACATTCTCAAGTTTTGTGGAATTCTTCTACTTAACTAAACAGAGCTAATTGAAAATTATTCTCCAAAAACATCCTTGCATATTCATAGCAATACAGTAAGGCTAATTCATGGATCTCAGTTAATAATCACAGCCTGCTGTCTGCAGGTCAAGTAAACTATAGTACATAAATATACACATTTCAATTCCATTACAATGTCAATAAATTTTCAATAAACCGTTTTTATTTCATAGCATGTGAATTTTATGAATAAAAATGTTTATTATTATTTCAGTTAAAGGCTTGCCTTTCAGTTTTACAAGCACTTCATTTTACATTAATTAATGTCTATTGTCATGTTATATTTCTTTATTTCATGTTAGTAAAAATTCTTCATACATTCAAAGTGATTTAATTATGTAAGGTTTATTGCTGTTTTGAAAAATTTGGATTTTGAAAGACAAGCCAGTGTAAGAAGTGTCAGTTGTCATAAAATTTAATAGAAACGGGATTCAGTGATTTACTTACATTTTAAAATGTGAAATTAACAGAAAATCCATAGAATAAATCAGTTGTTCTTTCAGTGAAGAATGTAGTCAATACTTTCAAATCTTCATATTTCTAAATAAACCCAAGATCCAAGTTGACTGTCTCCATTGTGACACTTTTATATTCTACAAAAATTAGTGTAACATAAGTTCACAAAGAAACAAAAACTGAATAGAAGAGAATGAATCAATCTTGGTAGAATTTTAAAAATAAAGAAAAACCAGAAACTAAAAATTAAATGTTCAAAGAGAAGACATGTTAAATCCTTAAAAAAGGTTACAAACAGATAAAGGTAGTACTTGAGTGAAAGGAACATCAACATGGGCATAAATGAAAGAAAGAGAGGTTTATTGTAAAAGAGAATACACTACTGAAAGACAGGGAATCAGTTAGCAAGCTAGTAATTCCTGTGATTACTATATATATCTACTGATATAGTCAGTCCAAAATTGGCAATAGGGAGTGTAGGACATTCCATTAAAAGACAAATGATTATTTTTTAGTCAAATCTACTTTTAAAAATTCATTTTTTTTCTTGATAATTTTCATCTTTTTCACTTGAATATAAAAGCTTAAGAGAGTCACAAAACAAAATGCTGTTTTGTTGATGTGAGAAAATATCAATTATGAGAGAATTGTGTCTCTTCTTTCAAACAATCAAAACTGAGATCAACTTGTGTTGACCTCAGTTTTCAGCTTTTCAACATTTCTTTCTTTTTGTGTTAGTTTTATTTAATGTTTTTCATAAACATTGTTTTTTGCCACTTTTTTTTACAATTCCATTCTTTTTTAAAATGATATTTATATTTTATGTTTATGCAAATTGACTTTTTTCAAATAAATTTACTTCCTCCTTTTATTTCTCTTTCAGGTAAGTGAATAGTGTGGAAGAAATGATTCTTTTATGTAAGTGAATCTCTATTTTTTTGTTTTCTGATTCTTTGCTCATCATTCCTCATTCTATTCCATTTCTTGTGCTTTTTATTTTCAGGATTCTTTTGTTTGTAACTTTTTAAAAACAACTGCTCAGCCACTTTATACTGTGTTTTAAAATCTTGTAATATTTGAACTAAAAAATGTTACACCTATTCACGGTTGATTTTGTTGCATGGCATCAAAAGCTGCTTTCAAATTTTTATTAATGTCTTTTCAATTGGGTGCCTTCATGATTTCCATTGCCTCTTGTTAAAGTTGATTAAAATCCTGATGACCCATAACATTTTTCATTTAATTCTATGTCATAGAGTTCTATTCAAAGAAAAAATAAAGATAAGGAATTGGAGCTTTAAGGCATCCATTCTTTGTCTACCACAAAATGGATGCATTTCAGTTGTGCATATCAATGCAGAAAAAGTTTATCTCGACTCAAAAGGAACTATTTGTTGTGTAAATGTAAAAAAAAAAACAGACACACAGAAGAATGTCAGCACAATTCCAAAAAGTATCATCATTCTGTTGTTTTCTTTATTTTGTCAGTAAAAAACAAACATCTCAACTTTATCAGAAATTACATTTTAATATCCCCAATGTAATATTGCCTGTTTATCAATATTTCTGTTTCTATTTTCTCTTTTTATATATATATATATATATATATATATAGTTTACGAAAAACTAGGTAATCCGTATGGGTAGAGCCAAGGAGGATAAAATCCAGAGAGCTCAATGTAAATCAGAGCTAATAATTTAAATAAAAACAGATCAATTTAAGGTTCCATATAATAAATTATTTCACCACAGCCCTTTTAAAGGACCGCGGATCATCAGACTTTACTTCCAAAGGTTGAAACGAAAAAAAAAAAAAATCTTTTTTTTTTTTTCTTTTGATTCACTTACCTTTAGCATCTCAACCATCCAGAGTCTCCCTGTCCACTAATCAGGGGATATCAGTAATTATATATATATATATATATATATATATATATAAAAATAAGAGAGAGAGAGAGAATAGAGAGTCAACAAGAAAGAAAATTTTCCCTGTCTTGCATCCAAAATATAAAATTTATCAGAAATTATATTTTTAAATACCCAATATGATATAGCCTGTTTATCAATATCTCTATCTCTATTTTTATCCCTCTCTCTTATATATATATATATATATATAAGACTATTAAAAACATAAAATTGCTCCATACAATCATCAAGAGATATCAGCAATTATTTATTTATATATATATATATATATATATATATATATATATATGTGTGTGTGTGTGTGCGCGCAAGACAGAGTGATTGAATAGAGGGAAGCGAAGAGAAAGCAAATTTTTACCTGTCTTGCATCCAAACGAAAAATTTCTTAACACTATCACAATTTGAATTTTTTACAAGGCAATTTTCTGAGAGTCAAGCCAAACCTTTGATTGTAAAAGTAGCAATTCTAAAGACATAGGTTTCATTAATGGCAGTCAAATGTTCAAGGAATTATTCAAAATCTATCATAAAAGCTACTTATTTTTTAGTTACCTTTATGATTTCTAATGCAGAAACTTTGTCTACTTATGCAAATGCACTGGTCTGGGGAGTAACACCACAAATGCAGAAAAACACTGAGAAGAGTTAACAAAGTAGTTGATCTTTCTCATTAGCACGGGTTTCAAAAGGAGTGGCCTCTTCTCACAATTGTCTGGGGGACAGTCACAATATGAAGCTAACTCCTATGATGGATGGTCTTCATTATTTCTTTGTTGTATTTCTTATATCATACCTTTGTCAAATGTAAAAACAGGCAAACTCACTGAAAAAAATCACCTGATAACTTTGGTCATACTGTAGAACAGTCATTTGCTGTGATTGACCATAAACTATAGCAGAATCACCTAATGCTATTGACCATACACTGTGGCACAATATTATGTTTTTGACCCTACAAGGTAACAGTCATTTGATGCATTTTACCATACACTGTGATGCTCTCATCTGATACATTTGGCTTTAATTTGTGATCAAATGAACTGATGCATTTGTCATTACAATGTAACTGTTACATAATCCTTTTGCCCATACACTGTGACAAAATCTGTTTACACCTTTGACCAGGCATTATGAAACAGTCACCTGATGCTATAGCCATACATTCTGACATAATCTCTTGGTGCATTTGGCCATACATTGTGACATTATCACCATGTGGTTGTGGCCATACACTATAAAACTATTGAATAGCCCCATATATTCTACCTGACTGTATTATTCTGTCTCTCAATTGGTTTCAGTGGGCATTCAAATACTTAAACAGATTTTATGTTGAGTAGAAATACGTTCTTTTGTTGTACTGGTATCCAACAAAGGACATCAAATAAGTTTTAATATCCTGATAAGGTTCTTTGCAAGTAAAATAGGGTTAGAAAGAAGTCTATTAATTCTATGACTGAAACTTGTCTTTCCACTTGTTTAATAAATCTTCTTCTTCTATGTGTTGTATCCCTTCAGGACATGGGCGATCATGGCTCTCCTCAACCTCCTGTCCTTTGTAGCTCTTAGTAAGGTTTGCCTTTTTGCTGTCTCTTCTAATTCTTGTTCTGCCAACCAATTATGCAAACTTATTAAGTCAGTTATTTACTTCTTTCCTCTGTCTCTGTCCAGTGAGTTTCAAATTCTCCAAGCCCTCTTTCCTCATTATGGGATCTAAAAATTTCGACTACCTCTTTCTGATTCTAAGTATGAGTGTCCTTTTTGTTTCCTTTTCCACTAAAACTTTCTCATTAATTACATGATCTGTCCATTGTGATGAAAACAAATTTTAAAAGTAACAAACTTTTCAAACTTGTATTCATTGAAGTTGGTATAAAAATCTTTTCAGGATACTTTTTAGAATAATAATAGATATTAATAATAAAACTTTCTTGCCTTAAAATTAGATGCTGATCAGTAAAAGGATGAATTAACATTTAATGGAGGCCATAAGATTGCCAAGCTAAGTGTGAATAATGGAAATTCAACTCAAAGACAACTCTTCTTGTCTGAATATATAATTTTCAACAACTCTTGCATTTGGCTAACCAAACTATACCAAATCATCATAGATTATATCAATCTTAATGAGTATTGACTTTCTAATTAATCATATCAGTATAGAAGTTAACATGAATTCTAATCAATCGTTATCATAATATCAAATGCTTCTACAAATCCCCAAACCATATCTCAAAGATAACAAAGACCAATTCCAGGAAATTGGGATTCTATAGCAACATCTGGAAAGGACTTCAAACTATAATCTTCATTAACTCCTTCCTTACAGAAACAATCTCCTGTGAAATCTTATAAATATGGTAATGTTAATAGGAATGGTAATATTAGCTGTTTCCTCATAAGTAAATATTTGGCACTCATTGATCGAGCAGCTAGTGCAACTTCCTACTGAAATTTAAAGTGTGTTTCATTAAGATGGATTATATATAAAGGGTGTTTCATTAAGAGGGATCAAAGTCAGAAGTAAATAAGTCAGTGTTATTGGTGAAAATTTATTTATTTCTCTATTGGATCATGTTATTTAAGTCATGGCAATTATGTGTGAAAAATAATATTGCCCAAATGTCCACCAAATCTGAAAGAAAAAGAAAAAAATCATTAGACACTTAATTCACATTTAAAATCAGTCCAAGTTATTGGAATACCCCTTTTTAAAAACCTTTTTCTTAAAACAACAAAATAGGCTCAAAAATCTGCTGTTATCACTCTTTCCAGTATTGATGGAGGCTTCTTCCTATCTTTTTGTTTGAAGTTCTGTAGAATGTCAATGTATCATGTTGAATATTGCTGCTGTTGAATGTCCTCCAGTAATGTGGTTTTTGTTATTTGGTAAAGTTCTTTGTTTCTGATGCTGTAGCACCATTCCACAAGGTTCAAAGAAGGATAGTCCTCACTAAGATCTACAGGTTACAATTGCTCAAAGCCATTTTTAACATTTCTTTGTGGTTCTGTAATGCCAGCCTGCAAGGTTCAAAGAAGGATAGTCTTCACTAACACTTACAGTTTTCATTACCATTTTTAACCATTAGTGTTGGGCAAACAGTTGTAACAGCTGACAGTTTATATATTTCTGGATAAGTTTGGTGTCATGTGTGACATCCACATGAAAGTCTTGACTTAACACAGCTAGTTAAGAACATGACTCATGTTTTTACATTAAGTTTCTGGTTCTGTAGCAACTTTTGGTGGTGCACAAAACTATCTCATACAGCCTATTCTATATTCAATTTCATTATTTCCAATAGGAAATTTATAATAACTGATCCATATTTGAAGTGTTTGGAATTTATTAATTCCTTATTGTAAATTTTTCTGATGGATTCAGGGTAGGTGCCGTCACTGCTTTCATTCCAATTCCAGATCATAGTCTGGAGCTATTGCTCTGTTATCGTTAATGAATTACATGTCTAAAACACAACTATGAGATTTGGTTGGTTGTCTTGATTTTTCAGTTTGATTTAAAATAGTTTTTTCAATGTATAAGACACAACACGATTTTAACAGTTTTAAGGATCAACTTTCCTTATCAAGTTGGTGTCTTATTACAAACGTCAGTGATAACCTCAAGGCATGACTTTGAATCAATTACAAGCTTCCTCTTCAGATTGCCTGTCATTCCTAAACCTTGAATTGTTCATATGAAAGTTTTTCTTTATAAAAATATTTGATGAAAAGATGTGGCAACTACCACAAATATTTCACAAACATAGCCTTTCACTAGATGAAAACCAGCAAATATTGAAGCAGAACTTTAAAAAATATTGAATGCAAGTTAATTTTAGAAGTGCAAAAGAAAAATTACTTGATTGTAAAGTCAATTAAACTTTTGAAGTGGGAAGCAAGACTTCTATAGAAAGATTTTAACTTTAATTCATTTCTGCTAAATCAGAGGAACTAATTATAATTCAAAAAGTGCAGAATTTATGACCAAATGTTCTTCTTCTTCAATGTCCCTGAAATACATCCCCACCCAAATTATTATTTGAGCTGTCAATCAATAAAAGACTAAGTTTAATTTATTTTAAATGTTTTATGAGTGTTTAAGAAGCCATTTTTTTTTCTTTTAAAGTTTAATTCTTCTTAATTAAAAGAATAATAAGGGATCAAATGAAAAGGAAAGCATTCCATGAAAAGTTTGGCAACGCCTGACTTAAAGTGTTCATCTCATTCTCATTTGATTTCATTAAATTCAATTTTCATTAAGTCTTTCCCTTTCAAATCTCGTTTTAAAAATTGAAATTCACCTCATTATACTTTCATAGATTTTCTTCATTATTTGAATTTTTGTTTCTTTAGAACTCAGTCTGCCCTATATAACATTTTTTTTTAAAAAGTAAAATGTTTTTGCTTTTTAAATATTAAAAGTCATGAAGATGAAATATCCTGATTCTAGCAAAAAGTCTAGAAGTTAATGCAGTCATACTTCTTTGTGCTGTGTTCCTTCAGATGGTGAGCAATCATGGCTCTCCCCAATTTCCCGTCCTTTGTAACTCTTAATAAATTTTTTCTTTTTACTCTCTTTCTTAATCCCTGTTCTGATAACAATTTACGCATGTTTGTTAGGTAGGTTATGAGTTGCTTTTCTCTGTCCCACTTACCTCCAATATGTTCAGTCAGTGTCAAATTTTCTAAGCCCTCTTTCTTTATTATGTTCCCAAAATTTCAAATGACTCTTTCCGATGTTAAGTATAAGTTTCCTTTTTTGTGTTCATTTTCTCTAAAACTTCATCATTGCTCACATGTTCAGTCTGTGGTACTCTCAGCAGCTTCTATAAAACCACATTTCTCAATGTTTCTCTTCATCTGTGAGAAGATTGTCCAGTATTCACTGCCATAGAGAAGGATGTAACAATTAAGTAATCTTTTCTTTGTTTCTAAAGAAATTTTGCCTTTTCATGTTTTCTAAATAAAAAAAAAACATTTTGTACAAATGAGAATGTGCCTCTGGTTTTTTTTTATATATCAAAGATTTATTCTTCCTTCTGCAAAGTCCACCATCAATTTTAGAAAAGAAAAACTAAAGACACAAGCTAAGATTACTTTATTTTATTTTCAATATGTTCAACAACAAAGGACTTTCTGCTTTGTTAGGTAATTAATTTTAATTACTATTATCATTGTAAATCATTATTTATTTACATATTACAGGACTGAATCTTTTATTTTTTTTTAAATCTTTATCATTTTTTCTCCATTTCTATTTTTTTACATCCTGCTCATTGATTCAGCCATCTTGAGTATTATTTACTTTATGGCTTGTGTAACAGTGGCTGAGAAAGAGAAATCTCTGAGCAGAGTTCAAATTCAGTATATTCTATTCACTTTCACACAAATAGCCTCAAGAATGGTATGAATGAATCTCCTCTCCCCACATCTATGGGATAAATAGCAGAATAGACTGGGTTCTCTCGGTGTTGTTGTTAACTAGTCTAAAAGAAGGATAACTCTGAAATTATAATTGATTATTCAGCCATAGCTACTTTCTATACAGCCACAGGAAAGATTATGAAGTCCAATCAATTGCAGTGTTGTGGACTTGACTGAACTTGACCGAGATTGAATGAAAAATATTGCTTCACATCTCAGAAGGTTAAAAAAGTTCAGGTTCTAGTGCAGCCCAGTTTCAAACATTCGGTTTTGAAAAGAATAGATTTATTTCAAATCGCAAATGGTAGTACCTCTATTGATGTCTAGCCTTTTAAAATCTGCACTAGCCAAAAGGCATCAAAACGACTTTTTGTTATTGATAGAAAATATATTTCCATCCAGATGAAAAAGATCTCTAGTCTTGTAAAAGAAACCAAGAATCATTGAATCATTTACTTTTGTATGAAAAACAATTGATTGTGTTTTTTGCCTTCACTAAGCTTGTGTTGTCTAACTCTCAGGAATAAAATGATCAATGGACCTACTCAAAAGGCGGCCACTAACCTAGGTGATCTATCTACAATGGTGCTGACTGAAGTCTGTTAAAAGCCACAAGAAAGAGAACAACAACAGAAGAAAAAATGCCAGTAGGAAGAAACATCAAACACATTGTGTCCAATGTAAAGCAATATTGCTGTGTCTCAAGAAAATCTCTTGCTCACTGGCACAAATGCTGTCTGCTTGTTACAAGGAAAGGCTTTCATTGGCAAATATCTATTGTTTCTTTCTCTGATTATAACATTAATGCTTTTATAATTCTATAAACTTTGCTATTACAAATCTGTCCTTTGTTAGAATTAATTTGCAAAACATTTCGGCGTATAATCTGTGATTGCTTTTAAATTATCTTTTTTCGCATGCCATTTTTGGAATTTATTTTGGAATTTTTACTTCAGTATTGGCTTAAGATGCTTAATCAACAAAACAGATGTCACAAAGCTTACATATTGGGAATTGACAAAAGTATTAGGGTTGATACAAAAGTAACACTTCCAATTTTATTATGGTGGCCCATAAAATCATAAGTAGATGTTGTTACTGGTATGGTTATAGGGGTTGAAACTTAAAACCAAGAACTCATATTTTTTACCTTGTTATCAATAGAAACTAGGCAACAGTTTGACAAAATGGCTTATGCAGAAAAAAATTACCACCACTGACTATCATTGACAATTATTGAATGTTTATAGAGACTAAACAGTGGATGTGAGTACAGGGAGGTGGTGAGAATGGTGTTTTAGCAATAATGAAAGTAATGTTTGTGAATAGCCATATTTGGGCTGATGAAAGATGAGTGAAGCAGACAATATTTTCTTGATCATCACTGTCCTGAAGAAATAAAAAAAAAAGGAAAAATACCATATTATAGCTGCAAACTTGCTCCATCCAGCAGTGCTATCGTGCTCCCTATATCTGTTATACTTTATATGAAAATAAATTATAAGTGATACTTTTGAGGCATTCAGTAGAATCACAACAAACATTTTTAATAATCACAACATTGAAGAGAAATCAGATATAAACAAAATATTTTCATTTTTTTTAAGTACCTTTCGTACTCTTCACATGGTAATTTATTATGGCTATCCACAGATTCCTTTTCTTTATTATCTGTGGATTGTACCTTTTTGGAAAAGACAGTATTTTCTCCACAGTTTTAAGTTCAGTATTTTACTTCTCTTAGATTGGTTGTCATCTAAGGCTTGCTAAATTAACCCATAGTTTGGATGGATAGGAAGAAGAACTAGATTAATTCCTTCCCCAAGGGTATTAATGCAAAAGTGAAAAATGCTGATCACTATTCCACTATTCACATGTAGTCAACCAATTGAAGTAAGAGGCTAAATTTATTGCTAATGAATCAAACTTATCAATGGCTTGTGAGATCAGCAGTGGGTACTCCTGTTGACTTGATTGCTTAAAGATTCTTTGAAATTTCAGAAACACAACATTGCAGCTAAAATGATCATTATCCTATTTTGCTGCTGAGAAAGTTTCAAATTTGAATCTATTCTGAAATCATGGATCTGACTGAATTTCAAAATATATGTCATTTAATATATGTTATATTCAATATATGCCATTTAATCAGCTCAGATAACCTTTTACATTAAGTTTTTAAAATAAGATCAAATTTTATATTTCATGTTTACTCTTTTGCTTATTTTTGTTAACTTACATCTTTGTTTTACTTTTGTTTAATAATATTTCAGCCGGTCTAATCTTTGACTGTCTTCAAATGAATTTGTCCAGTGCCCAATCTTGTTGTTGGCCTTGTTTGGTTTTAATTCGACTTGTTATTGTTATTGTTATCCATTTAATAAATTAATATTTATTCATTCATTTATTAAAAGTGGGAATAAAATCTTTATATATTTTATTCCTGATTTTCTCCTCGACAATTCACATGGATTCTCAGTTTCTCTTGGATCAAACATTTATTTATATTTATTAATTTATTTGCCTAAATCTCCCACAAATTGTCTTCACTTGTCTCGATCCATCATAGTTGTTTTGAGTTCACCAGATTTTTGATGTCAGTACTTTGCACATTGTATCTGGGAATGTTATGGCCTGCCAGCCTCTGTTCTCTTGTTCTGGAGATGGTTGACATGAAACAGGTTTTGATGCACTTTCTTCTGGATAACATAAGGAATGTCCAACAAGCATCATTCTTCTGAATGCTATATTCTTCACAAATAGGATTAGCTTCTTATAGAGTTGCTCCTTTGTTAGTTTGGCAGGTCTGATCAAAAAGTATCAGGATTCTTGCTATTTTAACGGAGTTAAAGAACATAAAGTGAAGCTGCTTGGTGCAAATTGACCTTGAAGTCTGTCAGGTATGCACACAAAGTTATAATATTCTTGCTCACTTTTGTTTTGTTTTTTTTAGCAGTGCTTGGAAGGAAATCATGTAGAGTGTGGTTGTTTTAGCACATCACGGAAGTTCCATCAGTGATCATGGGAGAGAAAATTGGGCAAAGAATCTGCATCAAATAAGTTTTGGTCAAGCAAAACATTCACCACTATATTCCCCAGATCTTTGCCCCTTCTGACTTTTTCCTCTTTCCAAAAACCAATTCTCACTTGGAAAAGAACAAGCTTTCAAGCTGTTGAGGAAATCCAAGACAGTGCAAAGAGGTAGCTGCTCACTATCCCAAGCAAGGAGTTCCAGGAATGCTTTGATCAATAGAAACGATGTTGGATAAAGTGCATGGCTTCAGAAGGGGACTACTTCAAAGGAGAATGTGTTGTAATTTTCTTTTTATAGCACCAGTCCCAATACTTTTTGATTAAACCTCATATATTGTCATTCATAACATCTAGTGTACCTTTCATCTAGCTTCATACTGGGCTTCTTTTATGTGCCATGTCACTTCAGGACATAGACGATCATGGCCCTCCACATCTTCCTGTCCCTTGTAGCTCTTAATATGTTTTATCTTTTTGTTATTTCTCCCAAACCTTTTTCTACCATCCATTTACTCAAGCACATCAAGTATGTTACACACTGCTTTCCTCTGTCCTTTTATCCCTCCCTCTGTCCTCTGAGTATCGAGTTTTCCAAGCATTCCTTCCTTATTATGTGCCCCAAATATTTCAACTGCTGATGTTAATTACATGTTTCCTTTTTGTTTCCATGTTCGTTCCATGGTATCCTGAACATTTTTCTGTAGAACAAGATTTCTATTTTTTCAAGTCTCTTCATCTTTGAGGAGATTGTCCAGCATTTGCTGCCAGACAGAAGAACAGATATCATGTAACAGCTCAGTACTCTTCTTTCTAATGAAATTTTCCTGTCTCTTAATACTTTGTTTAGCTTTTGGAATGCATCTTTAGCCATCCCAATACGTCTTCGAATCTCAGTGTCACACTTTCCATCCCCTGTTAGAACACTTCCAAGATATTTAAATTTCTGTACTTGTTTGATTTTAGCATCCTCAATTTGTAATTTGCGTTTTTGGCTCATCTTTTGATAACCATGCATTCTGTCTTCTTGTTGTTTATGCTTAGTCCTTTCGTCTTGCTTTCCTTTGCTACTTTCTGTCGGAGGTTATGTAGTTTCCTTTCTGTGTCTGCTATCAACACTGAGTTATTTGCATATCTTATATTGTTAAGACTGTGGCTGCCAGTAACGAATCCTAGTAGGACGTCTAATTCTCTCAGAATCACCTCGCTGTATAGGTTAAATAAGTCCGGTGGGAAGACACATCCTTGTCTTACAACCCTTGCTATTTTTGTATATCTATTGAACACATTTTCTGTTTGCTTGCAGGTGGTTTTCTGCCAGTATAGATTCTTGATTATTCTAATATCTTTCCCAAATATATCAAGGTTGCTGAGCAGCTCTAAGAGATCTTTGTAGTATACTTTATTGAACGCCTTTGCATAATCTATGAAACACATGTTGATGTCCTTCTGTATTTGTATTGCTCTTTCTGATAACGTTCTGAGCATAAATATTGTGTTCCTTGTTCCAGTGCCTTTGACGAACACACACTGATCTTGTCTTATATTCAGTCTGATGCTGCTGCATGCTCCATTAACCAGAATTCGGATGATGAGTTTTGTTATGTGGCTCATTAGGCTGATTATCCAGTTCACATTTGTTTGTCCCTGGTTTCTTAGGCAGTGCTATGAAAATAGGTCTACTTAAGTCTTCTAGTATGTCACCACTGTCAGAGATTTCATTTATTATTTCAGTGATCTTGTCTATGCTGAAATTTTCTAAGGCTGCCAGCATCTTTATTACGTTTTCATTTGGTCCTGCCATTTTGTTTCTGTTCAAATTATCCAGTGCAGCTTTCACCTTGGTTTTTAATATTACCTGTCGGTTGTTATTTCTGTGAATTGCCAGTTGTTCTCTTTTGTTGTAGAAAATATCTCTAAAATATTTGTTGTGTCTCTGAAGTATTTTTTCTTTCTCTAATATCAGTGTTCCGCCCTTGGATTTTAAGCAGCCTGCTGATGAGCACATCTTTTGTTCTGCTCGTTCTCTTATTTCTTTTATGTATATCTCCTTTAGCTGTAACATTCATTCTTTCTATTTATGCACATTTTTCATTGAGCCATTCCTCTTTAACCTCTCTGCATTCATTTCTTTTTTTTTTTTGTGTTGTGTCCTATATTCTGTTCCATCTCATGGCATTGTTTTCTGTTTCCTTTTCCCCATGTTGACAATCTCATTTGTCATCCATTAATTTTTTTCTTCTTCATCAATTTTCTTTTAGGATGATCTTGTCACGGAAGCTTCTCTTAGTGTGTCCCACTTCGAGTATCCATTTCCATTTTGTTCTTTATATCTTCTATTCACACTGTCTATATATTTATCCTTCAGGTTCAGGTCATTCAAGAGTCTTTTGTATTGCAGTGTAGGTGCTGTGTTAAGCTTCTTCATTTTCTGTAGTTTACAAATAACAAGGAAAGTATATTTATAGAAAAGACACAGAGAAGCAACTTTATCGTGGTAGGAAAGTGACTGAAGCTGAAACACCAGATCTGAAGCATTAAAACTGCTGGTTCTTCTTTGAATTTTATCAAGGATCTCAAGATATATATAGTGGGAGCACCAGACCATAGGTGGCAGCAATATTTTAAGCATGGGTGAATGGTAGACTTATAGATATGTAAGATAGATTCAAGAGAGAATCACTGTCAAGCATCACACAGTGAACCAACTTTCTTAGCAGCTGGCCTAGCAATGGATTCAGTATAGTGTTTCCACTACACACCTGCTGAGAATGTTATCCCAAGAAGATAATGATATATACTTGAAGTATTTGAAATATTCAAGCATGGTGGATATGGTTTCAGAAGTCTATAGATATCAGAACTGCTTTTGGAGACTTCTTTGGCAAGTCTCCTTAGCATGAGAATCTGTGCTGTTATGGATCTACCAAGTCTGAAGCCATTTTTATTTAGGTAAAAATGCTTGCCAATCTTTGGATGGATCCTTTTGGGTAGCATTATATTTGCAAGTTTTGCTGGTACTGAAATTAAGACCTTATGAAGATAATTCTTCTGGAATTCTATCTCCAGACATTGCTAATGGTTTTATATCCTTCTCCAACCGTAGATCAGGTTTTCCTCCATTCTATTTGAAAAGTACATTAACTTACTCACAAATACCCTTGGAAAAAGTATGAATTCATCACTTTTCCTCCAGCTGTGGATTAAATAGTAGAACTAAGCCTTTCCAATTGAATTGGAGAGGCTAAGAGTGCATTTGCCAGCTACATGCAATATTCACTCATAGAAATATAAAAAATATTCTTACAATCCCAAATATATCTCAGCTTTAAATAAACACTTAATCAAAATTCCCTAAACTCCTACATCTTTTGAGTGCTTCAGTGCTGATCCTATCAGGACCATTTCTTTGCCTTTGAGTAATCATTTTTTTTTTGCAGTTTCATCTACTTCTAGTGAGCAGGGTTAATCTGAAATGAAATTTTCAGTGACAGTGTGTTCTTTCTAAAATGTTCCTTGATATGATTGAACTATTTTTTAATTCAATCCTTCTTCAGTCAAAATTTGCTGATTAACTGTTTGATAGTTTTTCTCCTGATACTCTGTTGATTATCCTGCAGCTCTGTTTTGATTTTCAGTCCTGCTGATTCAAATTCACTGATCAGTCTAACAAGTTCCTCCCCAGCCACCTCATCACATTTGCCTTTTATTTCCACTTTAGCTACTTTCAAAGGAATCCACAGTCTATACTTTTGAGGCTTGTTGTACTTTCTCTCTCACCTTAGCTGGATCAGTTGAGGCTCTATTTTCTTTGTTCCTCTTCTGTGTCGGTAGTAATTTCCTAGTTGTTTCTTCATTTGCCCTGATGTGGCAAGTATATTTATCAGTAACTGATTTATCATCCCTGTATAGATTCTTTTCCAGCTACAGTGTAGAGCTTGCTTAGGTTAGGATTTTTCAGAGTAGACCAGTTGTAGTTGCTTTGACTTTTAGGGGCTTTGTCTTCAAACTACAGTGGTTGGAGCTAATACTTTTGAAAGTGTTGTAGATGCTGTCCTCTATTCCTCATAAGGTAGTTGTAATTTCATATCACTCATTTCTAATATGTAAGTTCACAGCTTCTACTTCTGAAAGTAAGATACCATTGGAGCCGTTTCTACTGCAAAGTCAGCAACTAGTTTTTCCAATCAGAAGTTTGATGTTATGAGTACTTTACAATGACCCTGCTGAGGTAAGTGTTGAAGTCTCCCATCACCTCCAGGAAATTGTCTTGACACTTCTTTTGCAGTAGCAGTTTGTAATGCTCAGCTGCATAGCTGTATTCTTCAACTGGAGAGTAATAAGTGACTGCCGTTGAAGTGACAGCCATTTCATTTTCTTACATCTGATAGATGTCCCTCAAAATATTTTGCTGAACTGAGGTTTTGGAATTGGAGAGGCTAAGAATGCATTCAAAACTTTGCCAGCTACAGACTGTTTCTAACTCAAAAAGTTCTGGTGGAACTGATACACTGCTGCCACCATTAATGCGTTGCTTGTAATTTGTCTTGTGTAAACTTTGTGTCACATTTCTCTGCTTACTTCTAAAAGCTCATAGCATCCTTGATCCCTGAAATTCAAGTTGAACTGCTACAAGCTATCATTTTCAGCTCACCCACTTGACAATAAGTATTGCTAAATATATGCAAATTTCTTTCAGTCGTACATATTATATAATTGCTCAATTGTTCAGACTTCTTTGCACCAATATCTTCAAATGGAACTCTCCCTGCAACAAAACAGTGCTTTGTGAGAATTTCTCAAGACTAAATTTATCTGAAAATCTGATATTTTTACATCTGTTTTTTTTTTTACACTTTCAGGTTTTGACAAAATTAAAGCAATAAATGCAATTTCATGGTGTGATGATTTCTTACCTGTAACACCTGTGCACTTTATATTGTTTCCAGATGCCAGGTGTGTTTTCATAATTCAATTTAGAAATCTAAGTCTGCTATGAATATTTCTGAAGACAACATTTTTCTATCAAATTCGCATATGATAGTAAAATCAAACAATTCTTACAAATATTGAAATGATTCATTTTTTTCTAAAACAACCAAATCTTTTGTGGCTAATGTTATATTTTATTTTCCATCATCAGTTTTCAAACATTCTTTTCGTCAGAATTCTGAGATACATGATGAGAAACAAAAAAGTGGTTCACTCAAAAAATAAAAGCAAAAAATTGTCTATTGTAAAATTTTTCAAGTTGGGGCAATGATGCTACCTCAAATTTCATAAGTGAAATAAAAATGCTTTGACCATAGAAACCATAAAAAGACAATTATTTATGAGTGCCACTTAATAGACAGCCAGGTTTTTCTAGAGCTGCAATAAAAATTCAAACATATTGCTTTTGATTGTTGTTCAGAAATAAATAGCAAGTCAACCTCTTCTTTTATTTTGATATTTTTTTGCCTTAATTAGAATGGAATTTATGAGGAATCATTCCCAAATGTTTGAGCTTCGTTTTGGGATATGGTTTCAACAGAAACCACTTAAAACTTACATTTGAAAAGCAATTGATTCATCTGATATGAGAGAAAACTTGCAAATATACAATCTAATATTAATCAAAATGAATGCATTATAAATTATGAATGAAATAAAAGAAAATAAATCTGAACAAATCTTGAAAGTTAAGGAATTATTTAACTTTATATTGCTTCACATATTCCAAAAGAGTGAAAGAGCCCGAATTCTTCAGCCATTCCACTTTTCTTACCTTTACTGGCAACACCTTGTTACAAATATCCTGTATCACAAGGCAGGATATTTTTTGTTTCACTTACAGGTGGTTTGTTACATATTTTTCTGTTTTTCTTTTTTATTAATGAAAAAATAAACAAAAAATTTAAAAAAAGTAATTAACAAACTATGAAATGCTTTCATAAATGCAAGTAAATATAATAATAATCAACAATAAATAAGTAATCAATAATAAATAATAAATGAAAAAGTGAACAAATAACACTATAAAATAGCTACAAATAATTGCATTCAGATCCATAATTATTTCTACTCAATAGCTTTCACAATAATTTGAAACAATTATTACCACCTATCCAATAACCATTAGGATAATACAATACACTGTGTTACCCATAATGCATTATTGACCAGTATATATAGTCAAGCCAAAACACAATGCACTGGCCATGAAACAGACTGTTGCCACTTGGTGTTGACCTCAATGCAATGTCCACTTTCTAGAAATATATATATATATATATATATATATATATACTGAAATTGACAATGTTACTTAAAATCAACATTAAATGCCACTGATTACATTTGAAATCTTGTAAAGATTGCCATTTTAAATGTTATTAAAGGTGATTTAAAAATGTCAATTTATATCCGGCTTTGTATTGGGCTTATCACTGATATTGAACACTGTTAAAAATTCAACATTAAGCTGTATCTATCATAATTCTTTTAATATTATATATATATATATATATATAGATATATATATATATATATATAATTCTTTTAATATTATATATATATATATATATATATATATATATATAAACTATAGTAAAAAAGTTTGAAGCCACCCCCAGAATTAGCATGGGATGAACTTGACAGAAGAGCAAAAGCAAAAAATGAAAAAAGAGCTCTTGAAAAAGAATGAATCAATTATCAAACTTATACTTTGAGAAACATTTGCAACAAATGCCAAAATTTTGTGCTGCAGTAATCAAGTGTTGCATAGCCCCCTCATGCTGGGAGGTCTTGGTCAATGTGCCAATTAATACAATGTTGTATTTTCCCCTTGTTCTGGGGAGGTCTTGGGTGACAGTGATCACTTGATGATAATATTGTATCTTCTTTCTCGTGCTGGGAGGTCAATGGTGCCAATTTAATACAATGTTGTATTCTCTCCCTCTTCTTTGTCTTCTCCCAGCCAGTGATCGCTAGTCATTTTGAGTTCAGGATGGAAGAACTTCAACACAGGGAATTTTAACTTGGCTACTTTATTAACATTGACATTTACATTTCTAAATATCCACTGGGGGTGCTCTCCCCAACTGGGAAGCTGTTTTCAGACATGAAAGAAACTCATTTACATTGTTCGACAGTTAAGACTTGACTCCTTGAAATCCCTTTCTCTATCTATCGTTCTTACACTGGCTCAGCCAATCAAAATTGACTCCCTTGTTTTGTCTTCCATCTGACCTCAAAGGTCAACCTCACATAGGCAGAGCAGCAATACACTTCCTCTAAAATATAATAGTCTGCTAAACTATTATTTAAGACAAGGTTAAAGTAGGATATTTTGATGAGAATAAAAGGCTTTTTTTTTTGTCATACTAAAATTTCTAATAAAAACATCGTCTCACTTTTATTTAAAGTACAAAACAACTACTTTTTGAGCTAGTTTAAAAAATTACCTGGGGGTTCCATCAAACTTTTGAATTGTAGTGTATATATACACACAATCAAAGGAAGGAAGTCATGGAGCACTTAAAATATTTAATTCAGTTTCATGCTTATATTTACTTGAGATTTACACACTTGCTGCAGTTTGAGAGAAAATTAACATATACTAAGAAAAATATGCACATTTAATATTTTAATACTTAATTGCATAATCCTGTGTGACATTTCATTCTTAGAGATATTTTTTGTGACATTTTTTAAATTTTGGCACATTTTTCCTTGCAAATAATTTTCAGATTAGGAATGTTTTGATATTTCAAACTTCATTGTAAATTCTTGTTTAGATTCAAATCAGGAGTTTGATTCAGCCACTGAAACATATGTACATTGTTCTGTTTAATGTTGTTAAATTGTTGCAAGCTCCAACCTTCTGCATTAAAGAGAATAAATTGTCTTCTACAATATTCTGATATATTACTCTATTCATGGTTCCTTTAATGGAACGGGACAGGAAATGTCGAAAAAGAAAAAAAACATCCGTAAACATTGATACACTCACCTTTATGTTTTACTCGTCTTTTTTTTAAATCTGAGGCACAGCATATCCATCACAAGCCGGGTTTCAATTTTCAGTTTATCTGATAAAAGAAAATCCCTTCAAAAATAATTAGGCTTTTCTAAATCCTTACAAGCAAATTTCATTTGAGAATATCAGTGTTTGTTTTTGGTAAAAGATGTTCATTAAAACATTTCTGTCTGGCTCATTACTGATAGTTCTTTAAGGTAACAATGTTTCAGCTTCTCTTGAAATCTTATCATTGCAATGTTTAAAAATTGATCATAAAGTTTCCCTGAAGCAGCATTTGAGGAAAGTTTCTGAAGAATCGAAACCAGCATTCCGTCTTAAATAACATTGGAACGATTCATTATTAATAGCCTGCAAATAGATTTCTCTAATTTTCTTTATCTTTTAGAAAAGTATGAGTCTCCCCCGCCCCCATCAGCTGTGAATAAATAGCAGGACAGACTGGGTTCTATAGCCTTGGATGGCAACTGGTGTACCACAGAAAGAAATGGCAACCTGCTGTGGGGAAAAAAATCTGCCTCATCAGTCATGTATCAAAAGATACATGATTGCCTAAGCGTGTATCACGCATGGCATATAACTAACTTTTTAAAATATTTTTCTGGGCAATTGTTGATTTTTTATCAAAGTACACAACCTGTGTAAGCATTGAAATTATATCAAATATTTTCTAAGTGTAAATGAAATACTGATTAAAATAAAGATAATGTATTGAAAAGTTTCTCGCAATTGAATTAAGTGTATGCAATGAACAGATGAAATGTTTCTGTATAGGTTTTTATTGAATGATGTTAATATGAAATTATCATTGATTTCTTTTGTATCTGAAGCTTTTATTTGTGTGCAAACAATGCAAAGCTTTACTCAAAGCATTATATATATGTAGATTGTATGTATGCAGATGTACATATATATATATATATATATATATATATATATGTAAAAATAAAAGGACTTAATGGGAGATTTGTGTCTCATTTTGATACCTTCAAAATATGATCATCTGTATGCCTGTGTATATGAGAGAGAGTGCATATATATATATATATACATACATACTCACACACATGCATTCTTTTGCTTCTTTCCATTTTAATTGCTGAGAGTTGGAGACAATTGTTATCATTTTGACTTTAGAGAGACCAGTCTGTTCTGCTCTACTAGCCCATAGCTAGGAAGAGAAGAGTGAATTCATACTCTTTCAAAGAGTATATACATGTCAGGTCAGTTTGTCAGGAAGGTGACGTATTCATGTTATTTGTCTTTAGGAGACAATCCCAGCATGCAGTACCTTTGCAAAGTTCACTTTCCAAAGGTGTTTTATGCTAGGATTATATATATACATATATATATATATATATATATATATATATATATATATATAGATGTACAGGTGGTGTAATAGTAACTCAGAATGAGAAATTGAAGAGTTAAGTTTGAATTTCAGTGAAGACCATTATATTAATGGTCTTCACTGAAATTCAAACTTAACTGAAATTGAAGAGTTAAGTTTGAATTTCAGTGAAGACCATTATATTAATGGTCTTCACTGAAATTCAAACTTAACTCTTCAATTTCTCATTCTGAGTTACTATTACACCACCTGTACATCTATATATATATATATATATATATATATATATATATATATATATATATATATGTATATATATAATCCTAGCATAAAACACCTTTGGAAAGTGAACTTTGCAAAGGTACTGCATGCTGGGATTGTCTCCTAAAGACAAATAACATGAATACGTCACCTTCCTGACAAACTGACCTTGGTGAAATTTGAGGCCAGGTCTCATGGTTAGAAAGCATATGTTCTAACCACTAAGCCATGCACCTATATATGTATATATATATATTTTTTTTCTGGTTATACATTATTTTTATTGATACAATTATCATTATAAAAATTTTGTAGAAAATATGTGTCCTCAGACAGGAATTAAACCTGTGTTCTAACCAGATGCTTCCTCTGTAGCTGAGTGGTATAGCATGTCAAATCAAATGACGGTTTCATGTAGGGCACAGGTTCAATTCTTTTTGGAGGACACATATTTTCTACAAAATTTCTCGGGTATTCAGGTCAGTAAATATAATACTGTTTATTATAAACAGAGCATTTACTTAAATAATTGTATCTATAAAAATAATGTATAAATAGAAAATATATTAAAATAGTCCATTTCATGATATATATATATATATATATATATATATATATATCAAGTATGTCGTGCAGTTCAATTTACATGACATGAATCATTCATACAAAAAACAGATATTGATATTCTGTTTTTTGTATGAATGATTCATGTCGTGTAAATTGAACTGCACCACATACTTGATATTAAAATAACTGATCCAACGTGCAACTTTCGGATAATAACTGTGACATTCCTCTATTTATTGAACAATTTAGTTCATGCCACATTGACTGAAAAAACTACCAGTACGAAAGAATTCTCTTATTACCATATTAGTACAAAAACGCACAATCTTAAAATTTAAAAATTCAACCTCAGCGTTGCGACTGCACGCTCCAAAATTTCTTACAATTTAACAATAACATATTTCTTAAAGCATCTTTCAGATTACACCTATTCTTTCACTGTCCTCTTATTACCTGGATGTAAAAAACAAATATATTTTCATACCTGATGATATCTGTAGGAACAGATGAAAGCTCGTAAAAACATAAAAAACGACCTTATGCTACTGGAATTTATAAACAGGGATCATAACATTGATTTACAGGTTCGGAGTTAATGTATTTTATTAAATTTGTTTGCGAAGATGTATTCTCACCATTTATATCATTAACTTCAATATCTGTTTTTGTATGAAGGATTCATGTCATATATATATATATAACAGTTTGAGTCAAAAATAATTTCTACTTTCGTTTGTCAACTTTATTCTTCAAAAAATAAACTGCAATTATATTTAATTCAATTATATGTTCACCATTAATTGCAATAACACAGCTCTTTCATATCATTTGAATAAAAGGTTTTCTTGTGAAAAAGTTTTAGATAAACTTTTGAATCTGATTTTCATTAGAGAAAGTTTTCCTTATCAAAGCATTTTACAGCAATTGAAATTAATAATAGTGCAAGGTTAGGTGAATATGGCAGGTGGGGTTAGAAGACCCCAACTAGGCCTCAACTTTTTTCCTGCATTCTTCTATACTGCATTGGGCCCTTGAATTGTCAAGAAGCAGAAATCATTTCTCTTATTAACAAATGCATGGTGTTTTTGACCAAACATTTATACCTCCAGTTGCTGGATGTATGAATATGTTTATTGGCTTTCATTGCATTTTAAAAACTCTCTAAATTAATAATACTTTGATGATCTATAGTGGTGTGGGGTTCAGGGGTTAAAATGATGAGTTGATTTACACATGTCAAGAAGATTAATCAGGAATGGTAATGATG
>OZ038490.1:1350000-1362500 GCA_964036315.1 Acanthosepion esculentum | reverse complement strand
AATGCTTGAATTTGTTATTCATTGTAAACACTTCTCTCTTTCTTTCACAGTGAGAAAATCTGAGCCAAATATGTAGTTTTTTTATTTTTTATTGAAAAGAGAAATAATAAGGTTTTAATTCCCCAAAACTCAAAGATCTTAAGCAGACAATTTTCCCAGAAGATATGGTTGCTGTCATTCCATGCGATGAGCTGCCGAAAATACATTTGCAACCATCGCATCAAAGAATAATTCTTTTAACTTGTGGACATGTTGAATAAACTGCAAAGAGCAGTGCCATGAAAATCATTAAAGTTTTTAATGTTTTGCTAGAATCTTTTTAGAATGCTTGAAAACAAGACTGTGATATCCAACAGTAAGGCCTCTGATCGGGAGATTGGAGGTTTTGAGGAGCATGGAACCACCTCTTAATTGCTGTTGTCCCCAGGGCCACACTGACCTGAGGTGGTGGCACTTGTTAATATCCCAGCTATGAGCAAATAGTGACCCCTCCACCAACAAGCATGGATGAATGATAGACTTATAGATATGTAAGATAGATTCTGGTGAGAAAAATCATCTCACACAACACAGGGAAGAGCATTCCTCTCAGCTGTCCTAGCAATGGATTCAGTATAGTCTTTCCACTTCATCTGAGAATGTTAGCCCAGGAAGGTATAATGAGTCACTCTCCTGGAGGTCAGCATCCACAATGCTGATGCAAAGTTGAGAGTGTTCTCTCGGATGATTAATAGGGAGCAGTTTAGTTTTGAAAAGCTTTTCTTATTGACTCTAAAATAATTATTAGATTTGTTTTGAGATTTTCTTCAATTTACTACACTCTGAACGCAATGTTTGTGAGCGAGAGACTTTAAAAGAATTGCAACAAATGTAGTGAATACTACTATGTTTGCCATGCCTACATTTTTCTCAACTGTGATTGGTCAAATAATAAATACTAACTATCACAAGACAATTTACTGATTGCATTCACCACACTGAATTTTTTCTACTGTTAATTCACAAACATACTTTTGTTATAAAATCATCGATTGGGTAATTTTTCATCCAATCAGATATTGTTTGTGTTCTCTCGAAATTTCTCCCGACGTTGTCCTGGGAGCCTACCAATAGTTATATAAACCAGGATTCATTCCAAAAATAGACAGTAGAAGCAGAACTCAGTAGAACTCAGCAACTCACACGCGTCTACACAGACTATTCACTCTACTCACTGCACACACACACACACACACACAGAACTTAAATATCATTCACTATCAGTTTTATGTAACAAGCCAAGTTGCAACAGCTCTGTTAGTTATATATAATCCACAACTGAATAACTACATGTTCTTCTGAAAAACATCATTCTATCTAATACAGAACTTTGAACATTCTTATTCAGAAAACTTGTTTTATTACATTTAATCTCTCAGCTAACAGATAAAGGGAAACTACTTCTTCTTTCTTATTGTTTCACACATTACAAAAAATGTTTTGTATTTGTTGATTTTAATATATATTTTATCATTGAAAAAAAAATCGCTTTTCCATTGTTTTTACTTTAATTCAAAAATGTATAATTGTTAAATGCTATTCAACACGCAGCCACATCAATCTTTTCAACACAACCAGCATTTACAAGTTCACTCTGACTCAGCAATTTTTACAAAACATTCTTCTTATCATCAAATGCCCAATAATTATCTTACAAATTAGAATCCAAATAATATTGAAATTTTTGTTTCCATTACAGAATATTGCACAGTTGTTAATGTTACATAATCAGTTAATTAATTATCTCCCTTGTTTGTAAGAGCTCTTCATTAGTACATGATAAATGGCCATTGTGTTAACATACATCGTGTTGCTTTACTTTCTGATGTTTATAATTTAATCAATGTCCACCTAACATATTTCCACATAAGAAAGAAATATGAAAGTTAATACAGTGTCTAAAAGATTTTAATATAGATGTTTTGTCATAACAATAAATGAACCTGTAACTTGGTATATTTTAAAATAGTCATTATTTTTGTAGTCTATTTGTCTGAAGTTTTGCTTTCAGTGGTGATGTTTTTTTTTTAATCCTAGTTAATTTATTTTAAATATTTGTTGCTGGCATCAAATGTTCATTTGCCACCAAAAGCTTGTTAAATTCTTTAAAAAAAAAACAGAAGCCACTTTCCTATTAACTGGAGGACATTTTGAATCAAGTAAAAGATCTCAAGTAATACAATGTGAATCATTAAAATCTCAGCTCTGAGAATTTTACTCAAATCTGATAACTGTTTCAGATGGAAAAGGGAATGTTCGATGGTGGTGGTAGAAGAGGTTGTCAAATATCTTTTGATAATCAATTAGTGTTATGGGCAATTTTAATTGTCAAATTGAAGAAAAAAATAAAGAAGCAAGCTTGTCCTTGGGGGAAATCTCTATTCTCAAATGAAGGCACATTTATATTCTCCATGGAAATAGTTTATTTTCTGAAATGAAAATCATCTTGAAAAGAATAAGATTATTTTTATTTTATAAATTTAATCATCTGTGTGTGTGTGTGTGTGTGTGTGTGTGTGTGTGTGTGTGTGTGTGCATTGGTAGTAGTTAATCTTGGATTCATGTTTATTGAAAAAATATTTCAGACTTTATTTTTTTAATTCCTTCAAAGCTACCCCATGCAGCATGTCTCTCTGACTATAAGCAATTATGCTAGTTTGAAATTACTACTAACCTACAATTACTATAGAATGTGATGCCAAATAAAGCTGCAGCAACAATACCACTTGTGTCTTTTACTTGAGTCAAGTACACTAACCTAAATTTTTACTAACCTACAATTACTATTGAGAACATTTTTAGCAAGGGATTATTTGTGATATCCAATAATAAGCTAATTAACAATTCTGCTTAAGACTAGGAATCAACGTTTATTATTACTAAGGATTCTGCTTAAGACTATGGATCAACATTTGCTATTACTAGGAATTCTGCTTAAGACTAGGAATCAACGTTTATTATTACTAGGAATTCTGCTTAAGACTATGGATCAACATTTGCTATTACTAGGAATTCTGCTTAAGACTAGGAATCAATGTTTACTATTACTAAGGATTCTGCTTAAGACTACGGATCAACATTTGCTATTACTAGGAATTCTGCTTAAGACTAGGAATCAATGTTTACTATTACTAAGGATTCTGCTTAAGACTACGGATCAACATTTGCTATTACTAGGAATTCTGCTTAAGACTAGGAATCAATGTTTACTATTACTAAGGATTCTGCTTAAGACTACGGATCAACATTTGCTATTACTAGGAATTCTGCTTAAGACTAGGAATCAATGTTTACTATTACTAAGGATTCTGCTTAAGACTACGGATCAACATTTGCTATTACTAGGAATTCTGCTTAAGACTAGGAATCAATGTTTACTATTACTAAGGATTCTGCTTAAGACTACGGATCAACATTTGCTATTACTAGGAATACTACTTTAAGACTAGGACTCAATGTTTATTATTACCAGGAATTCTGTTGAAGGCTAGGAATCAATGTTTATAATTAAGAATCAATGTTTATTATTACTAGGAATTCTGCTTAAGACTAAGAATCAATGTTTATTATTACTAGGAATTCTGCTTAAGACTAAGAATCAACATTTATTATTCCTAGTCATTCTGCTTAAGACTAGGCATCAACATTTGTTATTCCTAGGAATACTGCTTAAGACTAGGAATTAATGTTTATTATTACTTTTTGTTCAGAAAGCAGAGAAGTTATACGTTTATTAGTCAATTAGAAAATGATTTCTGCTTTGATGAAAACAATCATCATGAGTGAAGCTTAAAATTACTTTAGGAAAAAAGGAAGAATGAAATTGAGCGAAATAATAATTTTGATAATGTTTGAAATTTATTCTCTGATATTTATTTTATTTATTATTTTAACTATTGCCCATTATTTGTGTGGTGATATGCGAATGAGATGCTATATAAGTAGGTTGGTTTCTATAATTGTGAGTGGAGTTATCTTTCCTTGACTACACTGCATACTTGTGAGAACTTTGCACATCACAGCAATATGGCATTGACAATAGGTTATCTAACCTTGGTTCAAATGAAGAAAATCTGGTAAGACGGAGATCCCCACAAAGAGAAATCTAGACAATCACCATGAGACAAGTGTTTCACCTTCTGCAGTGGTTCATAGAAGTAGCAGATCTACCCTGGGCATAAAGCCTGTAAGGTGCTGGAAGATGTGGTGATATGCAAATTAGATTGTATATAAGTGGGTAGGTTTCTACACATGTAAGTGGAGTTATCTTTCCTTGACTACACTGCATACTTGTGACAACTTTGCACATCACAACAATATGGCATCTAATCTAGGTTCAATTGAAGATAATCTGGTAAAACCGAGATCCCCCATAATGAGGAATCTAGGCAATCACTATGAGACAAGTGTTTCACCTCCTGGAGTGATTAGTAAAAGTAGCAGATCTACCAAGGGCATAAAGCCTCTAAGTTTCTGGAAGATGTGGTGATATGCAAATTAGATTGTATATAAGTTTGTAGGTTTCTACACATGTGAGTGGAGTTATCTTTCATGACTACTTGTGAGAACTTTACATGACACATCAATTTGCTTTTGTTTCATGCTGAAATTTGGAGACAACTTAAAAACTTTTACGTCCTGGGTACGACGTTAAACTGCATCCAACAGCAAGGCTCTGATCAGGAGGTTTTGAGGAAGCGTGGAACCACCTCTTAATTGCTGGTGTTCCCAGGTCCACCCTGACCCGGGGTGGTAGCACCTGTTGGGGTCCCAGCTATGGGAAAATAGTGAACTTCCAGGTCTTTTCCAGCACATTGAAACAATGATGTTGCCAACTATACTTTTTTGAAACATTGATGTTGCCAGCTATATGTTTTTGAAACAATGATGTTGCCAGTTTTTGAAACAATGATGTTGCCAGTTTTTGAAACAATGATGTTGCCAGTTTTTGAAACAATGATGTTGCCAGTTTTGAAACAATGATGTTGCCAGCTATACGTTTTTGAAACAATGATGTTGTCAGCTATACGTTTTTGAAACAATGATGTTGCCAGTTTTTGAAACAATGATGTTTCCAGCTATACGTTTTTGAAACAATGATGTTGCCAGTTTTGAAACAATGATGTTGCCAGCTATACGTTTTTGAAACAATGATGTTTCCAGCTATACGTTTTTGAAACAATGATGTTGCCAGTTTTTGAAACAATGATGTTGCCAGCTATACGTTTTTGAAACAATAATGTTGCCAGCTATACGTTTTTGATATATTTAGTAAATACTGGATCTGGCATTAAATAACCCATAGTGGTAGATATGCCATAAAACCTCAAACAACCATTAAAAACTTTTAGTGCTGGCTTTTTAGAGACTTTGTAGTGTTTATGAAGAGAAACTTTAAAAATCTATATAAATTAAGATCAGGTAAAATGAAGAACTAGATTCAAAACAAACACATTATTAAAATATATTCTGTAAATGAATTATTCCAATAAAATAAAAAAAATCCTTTTTACTGAAAACTATTAATAAGTTACAATATCCTTACTGAGTGGATAACAAATTAGCATTTGAATAACTTATAATTTATGGATAAAGAAATTTACACAGCATTTAAAATACGTATCAAATGATTAATTCTCAAAGTTTCAGCTATTAAACATGTCTAATTATCAAGTTATAAGAAATTTGATATCGTTCCAGTAACTCACTTTAAAATAAATCCTTGCCTTTTTCTGTTACATTTTTTGTGTATTCTTGTTTTCAATACTATGCCTGTGTGTCAGACAGGGCCAGTACAAATGTCATGTGGACCTGCCCCATCTCCTGAATCTATGATACAGGGCCCCTAACTCTACTACATCTCAGTTTTCATCAGTTAGTATTCATATAAAATATAAATTTTATTGTAACACAATTATGTACAATAATGGATCATACACAATATTGGTGAACAATTCAACTATCAAAATTGGAAATAAATACAATGTATCTAAATGCAAATTAGAGACATGTCATAATAGATCATTCCATCTTAAATACATCAACAATGTTTTGGGGCAATTTTTAACATCAACTTGAGATTTTTTCTTGTAAAAAAAGTTGAAGAATTTTAACACATTCAACATTATGGATAAAAGATAGTGGATTTTATAGAATGTCTTTTTGAGACTTAACAGCTGCAAATGTGTGCACAACTTCATCACAGTTGAGGGATGAAGCACATTCATTTTCAATGGAAATTATTGCTAACCTGGGTAAAGTTTCATCTCTCATTATAGATTGCAGATGATTATTTTAGAACTTTTAGTTTGTTGAAACTTCTTTTGGTACTTGAAACTAATTAAATTGACTGGAAGGTGTTTTCATATGAAATTGCTAAGCATCACTGATTTTAGCGCCATTTTTAACCATCCGTCATCATGATGTAATTTTCTTTATTAAAAAAATCTTGCAAAAATAAAATATACTTTTCTTCAGCTTTATTTGAGAAATATTAGCTGATTTAAAGTTTAATTCAACTGATTTGGAGCAAATATTACTTACTTTAAGTTTAAAATATAACAGAACAGGTCAGTAGCTGTTTATTTAAGGTGTTGACAGCTTGACTGACAGACGGAAGTTTATTTAATTTCTTCTATGATGAATATATTTGTAAAAATTACCTGAGGAGTATAACACGAGCACCTTTTTTATAATTTTTAATTACCCAGTAATATTCTCCGTAATCTAATGTTTTATTGAATTTTAGGTACTTTGGCTTTAAATTTATTATAGTTATTGCTCTTACTTTTTGATAATGTTATGGACATCTGTATTTACAAAAATTTTATACACATACAAAGAATTAAAAATTCTTTTTAAAATATTGGCGTACACTAAATTGTAATAAGCTTTTCCATTTATTATTAGTAAATATAGCTTTTACTTAATAACTATATCACCTAACCTTTGTAAATTAGACAGAATTTTAAAAGATTTAAAACTAGAAATTAAATGGAAATAATTCTTGTAAAAATTTATTATTCATCAAATTTATTTAAGACTATAGTGTCTATAATATATCTTATTGATACAAGTAATTAAAAGCTTTTCTAATTAAATAATTTTACAATTCAGAGCAAATATTCATTAACTGGGGTCCTGTTTTACAAAAAGAAATTAATGATATAAATTCTCCAAGGAGTTCTGCTGTTAACTAATATAAACATTAAGTGCTACAAATTTTATTTTCTCACAATTTCATAAAATTATATAAGTGAGGGTCGGGGTAACAGGATGTAAAAAAAAAACAAAATACTTATACTATAAGTGTCTAAAAAACAAATCCCAAATATTTTCAATCATTTGTGAATAAGTCCTGAAAGTTTTATTAAAATCCAACAATTATTTGATTTTTGTAAGAATTTCTAAATCAATGTGTTTATCACCATAAAAAACCATGCTAATATTTCCTGCATAATAATCTTACCTGCAACCTGCTAAAAAACTAGATTTTTAACCAAAATTTTGAACATTCTATAAAGGATCAAATAATTTAATAATCAAAAATCTTTTCTCTTAATAATAGCAAAGATTTTGATGATAAAACTTTGTTCTTATTAGGTCTTCTCATCATTGTATGCTCATTTTTTCGGAAATCAGTGAAGGTGCCTACAGCAAATTATTTTGCTTATTGGAAATATTAAAGTTAATCTATTAGTATCTGTCTATATTTCTGAGATGAGGTATTATGTACATTATTTACATTATTCGGAATATTGTCCTCATCTTTGTCGCCATATTTATTACGTGTCAGCCTTTCAGTATTTGTCTATATATCTGAGATGGGGTATTATGTACATTATTTACATTATTCAGACTATTGTCCTCATCTTTGTCACCATATTTATTACATTTCAGCCTTTTCAGTATCTGTCTATATTTCTGAGATGAGGTATTATGTACATTATTTACATTATTTGGACTATTGTCCTCATCTTTGTCTCCATATTTATTACACCGTTTCAGCTGTTGTACGTTCCGGCCTTCTGAAGGTGGTTGGAATGTCAAACTGAACCCTTTATTTCGCTCACTGGGGTAGACTGTTCTAGTTACACGTGCCATGTTTTAATGGATGTCAGTTATCAGTTATCTCCTGTTAATTTCCCTCTAAAAGTTCTCCACTGCCTTAACCGGGTTTTGAACTCACATTCTTTGAGTCTTGTCACTGGATCTAACTAATGCCTTTGTCCACTGTGCCATGTGTCCTACCCCAGTGAGCGAAATAAAGGGTTCAGTTCTACATTCCAACCACCTGAAGAAGGCCGGGGCGTATAATCGCCGAAATGTTGTAATAAATATGGTGACAAAGTTGAGGTCAATAATCCGAATAATTAATCTATTAGCTTGAAATTAAAAGAAAAATAAATGTTTCAAGAAAGATTTTTCATTTTTAAAAATGCACTTTAAATGTTAGATAATGTGTGTCTATGGAGGTACTTAGTTCTTTGTTATTTTAATTATTTAGGAAAGTATATCAGCTGTAATAAAAAGAAATATCCATTTTATTGTATCATTTTCATATTTAGGATTCCAGAATGATTCTTTAATGAATCTTAATTGAAAAATAAATAATGTATCTAAGCATACCTAATTCAAAAGTAAATGAATAAATATTATATTTATGAGGTAACCTTCATTCATAAAAATGTTGTATTTATTCATGAGACAATCATCATTATTTATTTATATATCATATCTCTCTAATAATCAAAGTATTATTAGATAATTATTAATAAAATTATCATAAAAAATTAATAATTATAAAAAATTTAAAGATAAAAAATTTAAATTAAAAAAATATAATTTTAATATTTAATGTATTGTTTGTGGTGAGCTTTTTATCAGTATATGTCTATATTTCTGAGATGAGGTATTATGTACACTATTTACATTATTCGGACTATCGTCCTCATCTTAAGGACACATGGCACAGTGGATAAAGGTGTTGGTTAGATCCAGTGACAAGACCCAAAGAGTTGTGAGTTCAATATCTGGTTAAGGCAGTGGAGAACTTGGAGAGGGGAATTAACTGGAGATAACTGATAACTGACATCCATTAGACATGGCACATGGAACTAGAATAGTCTACCCCAGTGAGTGAAATAAAGGTTTCAGTTCAACATGAAGAAGGCCGGAGCATACAACGGCCGAAACATTGTGATAAATATGGCAACAAAGATGTGGATGATAGTCTGAATAATGTAAATAGTGAGCTTTTTATCCTTAAGTTAATTTGTAATGTATATAAATGTAGGTAAAAATAATAAATGTATATAAATGTAGGTAAAAATAATAAATGTAGGTAAAAATAATAAATGTATATAAATGTAGGTAGGAAAAAAAATGTTGATAAGATAGTGAAGATCACAAAGCATTTTCCAGGTCGCCCCAATCAGGCTTGGATTCACCTCAGTCCAGGTGGTATAGTATGCACCATCTCTGGTGCCATATCTAAATAAAAGACAGTGTATCACATTTGTCAGTTTGAGTAACAGTCCAAGTTGAAGTAGATGGTGGAGTCATTAAGGAATCTCCCCATTTCTGGTTCATTTTCTCTTGTATGTAAACTGTCTCCATAATAAGAAACAGGAATAAAGAACAAATTTTCACCCTCTACAAATTACACAAATAATTTTGGTACAATATATTTGACAATATAATTGCATAATCTCTTTTCCTGTTCAAATGAGACATTTTGGAAACTAACATAACAATATTTGTTAAAGAATTTTTGCAAGTTTCTAAAACATCATTAAACAGAAAAGCACCCATTGAACTGTGGTCCCCACTGAAATTTTAAAATTCAGGGTCACTTTTATTTTAACTGTATCATTAAATATTTTTCTTTTTGGAAACAATCTTATATATTATAACCTACTCCATAAAAATGGTGTCATTTTAATATTAGGAATTTTCTAGATTCTTGAGATTTCCATTCTCAGAATGTGTGAAGAGTGTTTGGAAAGTGAAATCAGTCACACAAATACCCTTGGGAAAGCTATGAATTCATCTCTTTTCCTCAGCTATGGGTTAAATATCTGGACAGACTGGGTTCTTTAATCATGGTTGGCAACCAGTCTAAGATAAATACAACTCAAAACTGGTATCTAACTCTGATAAGGCATATCCTATGGAGCCATGGAACAGATTATTGTATTTGCAATTAAATACAGGGCAAAGTTGTGGACCCTATAATCTTGAATGAGGTTGATTGAAATAAATTTTCTAGGTTTGTTAAATATCATATTTTTGGCATGCAATTTATCCAACAAATATCCAGATTTTCAGCAACTGTTTACTGGACTGAAGTTATATTATCTAACATCGAATTTCGATTGAAGATCTATTTATTTATTGTTTTTGCAATATAAACGTCTTCAATAACATTTTGTAGCCTAATAAACTATGCACAATTAGAATGTTGTCTTAATGTAGCAGATTCATTTTCAGGACAGCCTGTAATAAATTCTACATGCCTAATGGCATTAACTCCAATAAATATCTACAAAGGTCAATCAGCTCATTGTATGTTTGATGGCTGCACTCGTGTCCGACATGTGATTGATTGAATTCTTTTTTTTTTTCTTTCTTTCCCTTTATTTGTTTTGCCATTTTCCCAAAATTAGCTGGAGGTACCAAATTTTCATTATTTATATGTACAAACCAGAACAGAATTGGAGGCCAGGTAGTCCATTTGGCATGGGTTTATGATTCTGAGAGCACTTACCACCCCCACCACCACACACACACACTCCCAACAAAAGCAAAGGGTAAAGGATATTGTAAACAAAGTCAGATTCAAAATATTAATATTTTAAAGAAGATCAGAAAATATTTTTCATTGGTTCTAAACATATAATGGAGTCTGCAGTTACCATCTGTATGGGTTTGTATATCTGATATCACTTCTTTTGTATTTCTGATATTACTTCTGTTGTATTTCTGATATCACTTTTGGTGTATATCTGATATCAGTTCTTTTGCATTTCTGATATCACTTCTTTTGTATATTTGATATCACTTCTGATATCATTTCTTTTGGAAATCTGATATCACTTCTGTTACATATCTGATATCACTTCTTTTGTATTTCTGATATTACTTCTGTTGCATTTCTGATATCACTTTTGGTGTATATCTGATATCAGTTCTTTTGCATTTCTGATATCACTACTTTTGTATATTTGATATCACTTCTGATATCATTTCTTTTGGATATCTGATATCACTTCTGTTACATATCTGATATCACTTCTTTGATATCTGATATCACTTCTTTTGTATATCTTATATCATTTCTTTGTATATCTTATATCACTTCTGATATCATTTCTTTTGTATATCTGATATCACTTCATTTGTATATCTGATATCATTTCTTTTGTATGTCTGATATCACTTCTTATATCACTTCTGATAATGCAACTTTTCTAACATCTCTGTAAACTTCTGAAAAATATCTTTGCTCATTCACAAATTGCAACAGTTTAATATAAACAGAGAGCATGGAATTGGCAAAAATATTTTTCAAGAATTACTGTTTTAGTTTCTGAAGCAAACAAAGAACAAGTACCAGAAGTTTTGAAATTGTCTTAAAATTTTAGTATTGGTAATGTAAGTATTTTCTACTTATTCCATTAAAAATTAAAATAATATCAGATGCGTGCAAAAGTTAAGACCTTAAATATAATTAGAAATTGCAGAATAAAACTTTTGATTATGATCAAAATTATCGTATCTGTGAGTTTTATAATTCATTTTCTTTTCTTAATGTATTTTTATACATCAGTGAGTTGAGTATTTTGTAAACATTGAAATCAGTTCTGATTGGTTTATAAAGGTACATTTTTAAGATATAATTATAATTGATCACTAGTATTAGACAAAGTTGTTAATTATCTAATTACTGGATATCATTAATAAGTTCCTTGTTAAAAGTTTTCTCACTTATTGTCAGTTATTAAGCATTTGGGACTAATCATAAGTTATTAGGCATTTAGGAGTAATACAGTTGGATATGCAGTTTGCGACAACATGCTGTGTACTTGCTAGGCCTTCAATTGGGATAGTTTTAACACGTTTCATTTTCTAATTTAATCATTTCTGTTTATAATCATTATAGGAGTTCCATTTTTGGGTGCTTTTTTCATGAATTCCAGGCATTGTTGAAATAACATTCTTCCATTATTTAATTTCTATTCACTTTTTCCCAAGTTCCTTCTTTTTCTTTAAAATATTTTCACGTTCCACTGTAATGAAGGAAAATAATTTACACAAACTCTTTTCTGGTAATAATTAATCAGTCAACAATATTCTTTATCATTTACTTACGGTCGATACAACCACAGAAATATTGACGTGTTCACTTAAATCATTTCATTTTATGAATTATCTGCAATTGTTGCTGGAAGTTGTCGAAT
>OZ038490.1:1307500-1347500 GCA_964036315.1 Acanthosepion esculentum | reverse complement strand
TAGTCAGAACTTCATTGCTTCTAATGTGATCACTTAGTTTTCTGTTGCAGATGGTACGTAGGCAATACATATGGAAGGCAGCAAGTTGATTGATTTTTTTTTCAGTAAAGAGTCCAAGATTATACACTATATGGTAGGGATACCAGCATTACCAACTTGTACACATCAATTTTCACCTTTAATGAAACATCGTGAGAATTCTAAAACCTGTGTTAAAGATTACCGATGGCAGAACTTTTGCATTTACTGAGGCATCTTTAAACTCCTTAGGAGCTGATTCTGAATCTAGATTTTAAAAAAAGAGGTCACAAATTTATGAACCAGGACATTGCTTCTACATTGGTCTATCTCTGCTGGTCATTACCAAATGACTTCCCATCTGTTAGTGTAGCAAACAGCCCTTCAAGAATAGGCCTCTGTAGTAAGTTGTTGAGAGGATCCTTATCAGCATTTGAATGCATGTTTAGAACATTTGAGAAATGTTCTGCCCAGTGTTTAGTGATCTCCTTTTTGCCTGTTAGAAAGAAGAAAAAATTGAGCTATGCAACACAGGTCCAAAGACACCACCAGATTGTGATAGAATGATTTAAAGTCATATCTATCAGTAGCCTCCTGAAATTCCTGTGCCTTCTCTCACTACCATGCTTGTCTAATTTTCCGTGGTTGAAATTGGTATAGGTTTCTGACTTTGTTGAATTCATTTCATTTAATGACATTGTTCTTGGTTGACATCCACTGATAATATACATATAATCCAAAAGAGGGAGAATACTTCGATCATTTGAGTCAAACGAGTCTTGATGTTTCCTTTTGACATATCCAACCATTTCCTAGGATGTCTCATATACAGCACTTTTGAAAACAGACCATGTTGATTCAGTGTCTGCACTATTAAAGGTATCTGCAAGCTTGCCATCACAAAGGATCAGAAAAAATGCTAAGTTTTCAGTATTTCTGAACTTTTTGACATCTACTCTTTGAGCTGGTGGTGTGCGGTTGTTATGAACCAGACTATGTATAGTGAAGCTAAACTTGGATTGTATTAACCTATCGTCAGATCAACACTCACCAATGGAGAAGGAATCACAATCACATAGGTGATGAGATGTTAGTGATTCGATGGGTGATGTCTCCAGCTAGTTTTCCAGTGGTTATGAAGTTGGAAGATAGCGTTGGTAATCAAAAGTCCATACACACTACAAAGGGATAGCAGTAGATGACCATTTCAATTGGTTTTGAAACACCAATGCTTACGGATTATGCTACTCTATACTGATGTATTGCAACCTACACATTCATTGCAAGTTTGTCATGATCGAAGTACTTCTCAACTGGTTGTATAATTCAGAGGAGAAATTCTCGTTGATTTTGTCACTAGATTTTATGGTTGGAGAATAGCAACTAAAGATGGTTGCATACTTATTTCTGTCAATACAAATACGCAAGTCTCTGATTGATGCCAACAAGTAGAGAGTCCAGATGATTCACCAGGTCATTTCAAATAGTAAACCCAAAATCTGCTTCTTTCTTAATTGTCTCAGGCCTACCAATCTAGAAAAAGATGTATCCACAATCAACCTCCTGTAGCTAACCAAAATCGGCTAATCTAGTTCCTGAGGGAGCAGCTGTGCTGATGTTTTTCTTTTATAGGACATGGGCAATCAAAGCAGTCCTACATTTAAGGTTTTTCTTACTATCCTGGAGAGTTGACACATCCTAAAACCGAATAAGATCTTTAATGTTTGATCTCTGTTCTGTTGCAGTTTTGGATGCCCTGTCACTTGCACCTAAGAACAAGGATGAAAGCAAGTAAGCAATCTGAAGGTCACATTTTCTCGATCCATACTCCCTTGGTGGAAATTAGTGCCACCCCAAACAGGGCTGCTTTATGAAAGGAGGATACAAGTTACACAATTACTTGCAGATTTGAAAAACAACCATCTACCCGTCACCACCCATGTGTAAGGTGGGAATCTCCAGTGACATCCTTCACCTGTTCCCGTCACTATCTGTTCAACACAACAGGATTTCAAGAGCACAAAATATGTTGGTGATGTTTAATGAACATTGAACAAACTGCATATGACTTATTTATAATGCAAACTCTCTCCACCAAAACAGCATAGCCTGTACTGGTGCATGGTTTGCCACATGTCAGATGCTGAAGTGATCACTGGTTTTTCCTTTTCCTAGATTATTCATGCCAATGTATAAGTAATTTAATAAATACAATGTATTAATGTTTTTAATATAATAATTCTTAGGGAGAATAGATATTCATAATAAAGTAAACTTGCAAAATAACACTTATTTTATAAAGAAAACAGTTCATGTATACCTTGAATTATCTTAAGAAAATAAACAAATATGTATTTTGTTCATTAAAGATATTAAATGCATAATAATATAATAAAAATTACAATAAATAAGGAAAACAAGAGGATAAATGGATAATCAAAATAATGATCACTTCTCTTTTAAAAATATGAGATTGCTTTCTTTAAGCAATGAAAACATATATACATTTACTATGATGTCCAGCATTCAACCTATATATATATATATAGTGGGGGAAACAAATATTCATACACATACAAATTTTAATTTATTGTATTTTCAACTAATGAATAAACGTCCTTTCCATATAATTAACTGTACGCAGATGCATAATAACTAAATATGCATAGAAAACAAAAAAATTGTTTAAAAGAAATAAATCCCATTTATCCATTTTAATGGGTGAAAAAAGTATTCGTAGAATGTAAATATCAGATTTTAAAACTTTTAAATTGTTTTAATATTCTAGATTATTCCAATAATGTTATCAGTAATTATTTTTAGGCTAAAAATATAAACAGAACATTCTGTAATTGATATTTGTGCAAGAAGGGTATCATCATGACAAGAGGTAAAGAATTGACAAATTTGCAAAAATAATTGATTGTTAAGCTCTGGAAAGAAGGTAAAAGTTACAGGAAACAACGCCAGTCATGGCTGCCATCATGTAACACGAATAAGTCCAAAATTTTATTCTTCACAACTCTTAAACGGTAGAGTTTATCAAAATTTCTTTGTTATTTTCGAATTAAGCATATACATTTACACCTAAATATAACTATTTGGCAAATTTTTATTACATATTTAGCATGTGGCTTAAAAAGCAAATTACCCGGGGTTTTTTTGTCTGAGAAAAACAAAATCACATCATCTTCAGTTGGATTTTTAAATAGCTTTAAGAGCCTTTTAGATCTGATTAAGCAATTTTTTTTTGTTTTTTTCTACCATAAATTGACCTTTTCTCATCACATATGGCTTATATCTTATATAACATTCTCATCACATCAAACTCATATCTAATGTCTTTGTGGACAACATTCCAGATTGTTCCTTCTGACACATGGAAATCTTTCGCAGATGACCTCATGGATTTTCTGGGATTGTCATCAATGGTTAGCTGAAATTGCTGTATAAATTCAGGTGTTCTGATGATGTCAGCATTTGGAATGTTTTTTATAAATTGATAGTGAAAATACATTTCCATCTTTGGAAACTTTGTAGACAAGAGATCTGGCATCTTTTAAAAATCAAGCTATGCTCAGCCTTTAAATCCACAATTACAGCATGCCTATTCATTTCTTGAGTAAACTGAATGTTCAACATATTATTTTCTGAAAAAAAAATGCTATAAAGTTTAGTAAAATGCAGCAATAACCAAAAATTGCATCAAATACCTTATGCATCCTATATATATATATATATATATATATATATAAATTTAAAATTAAGATGTAAAAGTGAAGCAAATATTTTCATATAGTGCTCAGTATTATAAAAGTAGATCATTGATAATATTATTTTTTATGTATACAAAAGAATTACTTAATTGTAATTTCCATGACCCTGCAGTTTTGTGGTAATATGTTCACTTTTCAAGGAGTTAATCTGTATATTAAAACTTTCCAATATTTTCAGTGGAAAAAGGGATAAAAATCAATATATATATATATATATATATATATATATATATATATATATATATATATATATATATATATATATTTTAAATAAAAACAGATTGCTTTAACCTTAAAGCAATCTGTTTTTATTTAAATTATTAGCTCTGGTTTACATTGAGCTCTCTGGATTCTATCCTCATTGGGTCTTCCCATACGGATTACCTAGTTTTTCGTAAACTATATATATATATATATATATATATATATATATATATATATATATATATATATATATAGTGGAATATGCTAGATTATTTTATATATATATATATATATATATAGTGGAATATGCTAGATTATTTTATATATATATATATATATATATAGTGGAATATGCTAGATTATTTTATATATATATATATATATAGTGGAATATGCTAGATTATTTTATATATATATATATATATATATATATATACATTGAGCACTATTTTGTAAAAATAATAATAATAAATATCAATAAGAACACTGGATTATATATCTTACTGTTCTTATATATATATATATATATATATATAAAATAATCTAGCATATTCCACTTTGTGAAGTCACTCTGAAAGCATCCTGTGGACTATTTAGAATTACATTCTTGGTGGACTTCTTCGGGATTATCTTGATTATCATAGTTGACTCACCTTTCTTTTTGTATTGCTTCAGTTTTGACTTTTTATTTTGGCAAATTACTTTGTTTCCCATTGTAATAAATAACAACCAGGATGGTTCCTTTGATATATTTCTGCATCTGGCCTAAAATCTCTCTTTTTTTTTTTGCTAACACAACAACTTCTTTCTTCAACATAATAAAGAGAAAACACCACTGAAATAGATAAAATCACTGATCAAAAGGCGATCCTCTTGAAAAACCATAAAGCTTTTTTTTTAATGAATCTGAAACCTGGTTTGTATAGGGAAAACACATTTGAGATTTTTGATTGGTTGTTTTTAATCTTCTTTGGAAGAATCAAACTATCTCTTGGGATTTATTTTCTTGTTTTGCTGAATGTTTTGTTGTCATCCAAAATGTGAATGCAAAGTAACTTAGGACAGTGCCTTTTTTTTCAGTGAATTTCATGCATGAACAACAAAAACATATTTTGCTGATTTTGTCTGTTCAAAGGCCGCATAGATCTTGGACTCTTAAATCTCGGAATTGTTCTAAATAAAAAAAAAACATTAAAAATATCGGATAAAATTTTAAAAAATACTAGAACTGAAGGTAGTCAAAAATCATCCAAAACTTTGTGTTCAAAACAAAGTGACGAATATTGAAAAGCTTCATTTTCAAACATTTACGACATCAGTTTATTGCCTTTAAGCATGACTGAAAATGCTTCTTTACAGTTGTCAGAATTAAAGATGTATTTTATTCTGTTCAAGCTTTTTATTCATTAACAACCAGATTAAGCAGGGAATTGTTATTCTTGGGTAGACTTGACCATATGTCCCATTTTGAGGCTTTCATTCAGGTGATATGTTATATTTGTATTCATTCTTCGTGTAAAACCTGAAGCTTAAGTGGTTTTATATCATGAAAATAAGTTTTTATACAAAAAAGCTATAACAATAAAAGCTGAAAAACTGTCCCACTTTAAAGTTTGGAAATAAAAGTAAAAGCCTTCCTTTGGGAAAGGGTTGTGGAATGTTGCTGTGTTTAAAGAGCTGGAAGCTGATTAACATTTCAACAAATGACACATGGTGGATATTCATCAGGATAAGAGATGAGCTATTGAAATTCTAAAAGACTCTTTGTGAGGGACAGGAATTTGTTTGTTTTGTTTTTTATATTTTTATCAGACATTACTATCTGGCTAGTAACTATATAAAAGATGAGAAACAGCCGATGAAGTCAATGATTATTTGAGGCCACAGTTCTGCCCTACAGGTTATTTGGATACAAAATGGATAAGAAACCACATGCCTCACATAGAATTGTGAAATAATGCAAACTGTTTAGAATGGAAGTAGAGAGTGGCTAGTCATTGGATCATGTGTTTGTGTGTATTCATGAATCCAAAACAGCAGTACCTGAAAAAACATGAGTTCAGAAGAAATACTTGTACCTGTCTTACCTGTCATCTTCAAAAAAAAAAAAACGAGCAAACATGAAAGTACTTACTTTTCTTTGCTTAAAATTAAAAACTTGACCAAATGCTAATGACTTTTAAATTACTCCCTACTCAGTGAAAGACCCTTGTCTAACTTCAGTGCCCTCATCAACAACCCTCTGGTGGATGAACAGGACACTAAAGGGAAAGACATCTTTTTTCACAGATGCAGCAATCCAAAGCGAAAGATATTTAAAAATAATTGGAATTTAAGAACTTTTTGAAATTTGATTAAAGACCATTACAAGTGCACTTCACAGTTAATAAATATCATTTGGAAAGGAATTAATAAGGAAAATATTAACTTATATTTCTGGCAGGTGAGAATGTGTAATTGTTAAAAAGCTTACCAACTGCAATAAAATCATGGATTTTGAATTTTATATTATAAGCCTTGAAGTTAATATCTATTTCTAAATAAGCCTATAATCTGATTCTTTAAAAGGCTATGAAACTTTTTTTAATTAAAGATGCTTTCATTCAATAAACTAGAGTCACTAGAGGTTAAATAAACTGAAGAAAGTGGTAATATTTTTTTGCCATTTTCTTTTCAGTCAATTGTTCTCTGTTTCTTGTCTTTTTATTCTTTGTCTATTTGACCCCCTGGTATCTTTTTTCAGACTCATCCACTTATTTTATTTCAAATTCTTACATATTATCAGATTGAAGTATTTCAAGCAACAGAGCAACTTTCTTTTTTATTTTCTAATTTTGTTGGTCGTACAGAATTTAATTACCATTAGTTTATTACTAATGTGTATATTTGTCTTTCTTTTTAATTGGTACATACTTTTATTTTATTATCCTCAATCAAGTTTTGATAAGAGATGAGTGAAATTGCTTAACTCCCGATGATTTTTTGCTTACTTTTTCTCTTGCTTTTGAACTTATATTTTAAATATTTCCATTTCTTATGCCATTTTTTTTCACCTGATTTCCTTTTGAAGACTTGCTTTATATTTAGACTTTTAAGATTATATATCAAAACAGTTTGCTTGATTATCAAAATTACTTGAGAATCCCTCATTTCATTTGCTTTTAAGATGGAAGACCAACATTTTTTTAAAGCTCCCACAATGCAAGGCTCGAGAGCTACTCAAAGCAGAGGATTGCTGTTAAAATAGTTATAATGAATGAGTTGTGTGATAGGAATGAAAGAGGAGGAAATTTATAGCACACACATACACACACACACACCAGCTATAGAACCACTGCTTCTATAGCATCAGATCCTAAGGAAAGAAATTATTTCAGCAACAATATTACTTTGATTATGGTCATCATTTTTCTTTTCTGTTTCTTCTGTAATGAATTTTGCTTCTAGCTTAATCTCTTTGAATGTTCTCTTCCTCTTTACAGTTTTAATTTTGTTTTCATATGTTGCTTAAGCAATCAATTCAAAATATATGTACAAAGCCATCATTAGTTTAAAAAATGTAATCTGAAGATCAAGATGAGAGATCATAATATTGACCTGATTCAAATAAAAATAGAAACACCAGTGTTAAATTTCTTCTTTGTCCTGAAATAGTTTTCCAGATCATCAGAAATTCATAGAGACAAGTAAAATTCATTGCTTTTTTTTCATTTCATTTTCATTTTTTCTGTTAGACTATGAAAACTTCCATTATTTTAAAAATTTGTCTTCCTTTTAACACAATTTCCATTTTTAAAATCCACCTGAAGCCCATTGTACTTTATTTGGGCACAATTTGGCAATCGGTGTCAAAAGATGGTAATTGACATTTTCACTACTTTGCATGTTAAGTGTCATTTATTATATAACATTTCCATTTTTAAACTCATGTCTTGTATTCCACGTATTGCTCTGAATAATGTTTGCATTCAGTTAATTCTATTGATTCTATCATCTTAATTTCATTCAACTCTTTTTTAACATTGACATCTGAATGTGTGGATAGATTTTTCTAATCTTTCTTTGTCCATGGATTTTACATGTCTATTGGTGTACAGTTTTTGTTCATGTACAAAAATTGAATTAAATATTGAAAAAGAAGTATCAAGCAAAAATAGTATTAGATTTTTGGAGAATCCTTTCCTGGATTTTTAGAACACCCTGTGCAAATTATGATGAAAAGCTACTAAATGATTATTTTGTGTATGGTAAATGCATATTAGCACAAATGGAACATAAAACACTAAAAGAAAATGATGTTTCTGAATTCCAGGTGCAATGAAGCTCAGAGAAATTTGGTTGAACTCTTCTTCTTGTTTATAACATTTGTAGACAGGCTGCATCATGCAGGAATTTAAATCAGTTGGACTCCCTCTGAGTTTGACCTGTTGGCATAATTTTCTCTTGGCTTCACAGTTAGTCTCCAAGCAAATATGTCTGATGGAGGGTGATGGGGAAAGGCCTTGCTTGCTTAATTACTTCACCCCCCATCTCTTTTATGGTTCCTCAACTTCCTTCTTTTCCCTTACCTTCAGCACCATGAAGCAGCTGAGGACTGATTACATATTACAGGTTTCCTCATGTTGTGAGTGTTACGGATTGATAGCTTTAGACTCTGCACATTGGATCAATTTCATCAATAAGCAAATCTGCATATATGTGCCAGCTCTTTCACGCAACATGGGTACTGAAAGAAATACCTGATCAAAACTGGTTTCAACTTGTGATCCCCCTCCCACCGAATAGAATCTGGCCCTTATGCATTTGGATTTTTTCTGTTAGACTGTGGAAACTTCCATTATTTTTAAAATTTGTCTTCCTTTTAACACAATTTCCATTTTTAAAATCCACCTGAAGCCCATTATACTTTATTTGGGCACAATTTGGCAAACGGTGTCAAAAGATGGTAATTGACATTTTCACTACTTTGCATGTTAAGTGTTATTTATTATATAACATCTCCATTTTTAAACTCATGTCTTGTATTCCACGTATTGCTCTGAATAATGTTTGCATTCAATTGATGCTATTTAGTCTTCTTGATACACAAATGGATTACAGAATATTTTTTGTAGAAATCCTAGCAGAGAAAATTAAGTCTAGTTTCATCCACTTAGATTTTGGATTATTCTATGTTGAATTTGTTGTGATCTTAAAAGGAAGTCTAGTTTTCTTTCTGATAACAAAGTGAACTTCTCTTAAAGTGAGGATGCTTGTCTCTATTTGTAGTTGTGTAATTAAAAGAAAAACTTGTAGTTCCAATGAATGATTGATTTCATGGAAATATTTTGACTAGCTGTTGCTAGTCTTGCTCACTCCTTTATTTTGAGTAAAACAGTGCAAAGAAACTAGAAACACTTAAGAATTCAAATCAAGGGGAAAAAACGAGTTGATGATGTTTACAAAGTAAATGCATATGCTTTTTAGCAATGTCCATGCCTTATTCGTATCAAAGGTAACAAAAATAAGGCATGAACCTCGCTAAAAAGCGTATGCTCTTATTGTAAATATCAACTCATTTTTTTAGCAATGTCCATGCCTTATTCGTATCAAAGGTAACAAAAATAAGGCATGAACCTCGCTAAAAAGCATATGCTCTTATTGTAAATATCAACTCATTTTTTTAGCAATGTCCATGCCTTATTCGTATCAAAGGTAACAAAAATAAGGCATGAACAATTGCTAAAAAGCATATGCTCTTATTGTAAATATCAACTCATTTTTTTAGCAATGTCCATGCCTTATTCGTATCAAAGGTAACAAAAATAAGGCATGAACAATTGCTAAAAAGCATATGCTCTTATTGTAAATATCAACTCATTTTTTTAGCAATGTCCATGCCTTATTCGTATCAAAGGTAACAAAAATAAGGCATGAACAATTGCTAAAAAGCATATGCTCTTATTGTAAATATCAACTCATTTTTTTAGCAATGTCCATGCCTTATTCGTATCAAAGGTAACAAAAATAAGGCATGAACAATTGCTAAAAAGCATATGCTCTTATTGTAAATATCAACTCATTTTTTTAGCAATGTCCATGCCTTATTCGTATCAAAGGTAACAAAAATAAGGCATGAACAATTGCTAAAAAGCATATGCTCTTATTGTAAATATCAACTCATTTTTTTAGCAATGTCCATGCCTTATTCGTATCAAAGGTAACAAAAATAAGGCATGAACAATTGCTAAAAAGCATATGCTCTTATTGTAAATATCAACTCATTTTTTTAGCAATGTCCATGCCTTATTCGTATCAAAGGTAACAAAAGTAAGGCATGAACAATTGCTAAAAAGCATATGCTCTTATTGTAAATATCAACTCATTTTTTTAGCAATGTCCATGCCTTATTCGTATCAAAGGTAACAAAAATAAGGCATGAACAATTGCTAAAAAGCATATGCTCTTATCGTAAATATCAACTCATTTTTTTAGCAATGTCCATGCCTTATTCGTATCAAAGGTAACAAAAGTAAGGCATGAACAATTGCTAAAAAGCATATGCTCTTATCGTAAATATCAACTCATTTTTTTAGCAATGTCCATGCCTTATTCGTATCAAAGGTAACAAAAGTAAGGCATGAACAATTGCTAAAAAGCATATGCTCTTATCGTAAATATCAACTCATTTTTTTAGCAATGTCCATGCCTTATTCGTATCAAAGGTAACAAAAATAAGGCATGAACAATTGCTAAAAAGCATATGCTCTTATTGTAAATATCAACTCATTTTTTTAGCAATGTCCATGCCTTATTCGTATCAAAGGTAACAAAAGTAAGGCATGAACAATTGCTAAAAAGCATATGCTCTTATTGTAAATATCAACTCATTTTTTTAGCAATGTCCATGCCTTATTCGTATCAAAGGTAACAAAAATAAGGCATGAACAATTGCTAAAAAGCATATGCTCTTATCGTAAATATCAACTCATTTTTTTAGCAATGTCCATGCCTTATTCGTATCAAAGGTAACAAAAGTAAGGCATGAACAATTGCTAAAAAGCATATGCTCTTATCGTAAATATCAACTCATTTTTTTAGCAATGTCCATGCCTTATTCGTATCAAAGGTAACAAAAATAAGGCATGAACAATTGCTAAAAAGCATATGCTCTTATTGTAAATATCAACTCATTTTTTTAGCAATGTCCATGCCTTATTCGTATCAAAGGTAACAAAAATAAGGCATGAACAATTGCTAAAAAGCATATGCTCTTATTGTAAATATCAACTCATTTTTTTAGCAATGTCCATGCCTTATTCGTATCAAAGGTAACAAAAATAAGGCATGAACAATTGCTAAAAAGCATATGCTCTTATTGTAAATATCAACTCATTTTTTTAGCAATGTCCATGCCTTATTCGTATCAAAGGTAACAAAAATAAGGCATGAACAATTGCTAAAAAGCATATGCTCTTATTGTAAATATCAACTCATTTTTTTAGCAATGTCCATGCCTTATTCGTATCAAAGGTAACAAAAATAAGGCATGAACAATTGCTAAAAAGCATATGCTCTTATTGTAAATATCAACTCATTTTTTTAGCAATGTCCATGCCTTATTCGTATCAAAGGTAACAAAAATAAGGCATGAACAATTGCTAAAAAGCATATGCTCTTATTGTAAATATCAACTCATTTTTTTAGCAATGTCCATGCCTTATTCGTATCAAAGGTAACAAAAATAAGGCATGAACAATTGCTAAAAAGCATATGCTCTTATTGTAAATATCAACTCATTTTTTTAGCAATGTCCATGCCTTATTCGTATCAAAGGTAACAAAAATAAGGCATGAACAATTGCTAAAAAGCATATGCTCTTATTGTAAATATCAACTCATTTTTTTAGCAATGTCCATGCCTTATTCGTATCAAAGGTAACAAAAATAAGGCATGAACAATTGCTAAAAAGCATATGCTCTTATTGTAAATATCAACTCATTTTTTTAGCAATGTCCATGCCTTATTCGTATCAAAGGTAACAAAAATAAGGCATGAACAATTGCTAAAAAGCATATGCTCTTATTGTAAATATCAACTCATTTTTTTAGCAATGTCCATGCCTTATTCGTATCAAAGGTAACAAAAATAAGGCATGAACAATTGCTAAAAAGCATATGCTCTTATTGTAAATATCAACTCATTTTTTTAGCAATGTCCATGCCTTATTCGTATCAAAGGTAACAAAAATAAGGCATGAACAATTGCTAAAAAGCATATGCTCTTATTGTAAATATCAACTCATTTTTTTAGCAATGTCCATGCCTTATTCGTATCAAAGGTAACAAAAATAAGGCATGAACAATTGCTAAAAAGCATATGCTCTTATTGTAAATATCAACTCATTTTTTTAGCAATGTCCATGCCTTATTCGTATCAAAGGTAACAAAAGTAAGGCATGAACCTTGCTAAAAAGCGTATGCTCTTATTGTAAATATCAACTCATTTTTTTAGCAATGTCCATGCCTTATTCGTATCAAAGGTAACAAAAATAAGGCATGAACAATTGCTAAAAAGCGTATGCTCTTATTGTAAATATCAACTCATTTTTTTAGCAATGTCCATGCCTTATTCGTATCAAAGGTAACAAAAATAAGGCATGAACAATTGCTAAAAAGCATATGCTCTTATTGTAAATATCAACTCATTTTTTTAGCAATGTCCATGCCTTATTCGTATCAAAGGTAACAAAAATAAGGCATGAACAATTGCTAAAAAGCATATGCTCTTATTGTAAATATCAACTCATTTTTTTAGCAATTTTTCATGCCTTATTCGTATCAAAGGTAACAAAAATAAGGCATGAACAATTGCTAAAAAGCATATGCTCTTATTGTAAATATCAACTCATTTTTTTAGCAATTTTTCATGCCTTATTCGTATCAAAGGTAACAAAAATAAGGCATGAACAATTGCTAAAAAGCATATGCTCTTATTGTAAATATCAACTCATTTTTTTAGCAATGTCCATGCCTTATTCGTATCAAAGGTAACAAAAATAAGGCATGAACAATTGCTAAAAAGCATATGCTCTTATTGTAAATATCAACTCATTTTTTTAGCAATGTCCATGCCTTATTCGTATCAAAGGTAACAAAAATAAGGCATGAACAATTGCTAAAAAGCATATGCTCTTATTGTAAATATCAACTCATTTTTTTAGCAATTTTTCATGCCTTATTCATATCAAAGGTAACAAAAATAAGGCATGAACAATTGCTAAAAAGCATATGCTCTTATTGTAAATATCAACTCATTTTTTTAGCAATGTCCATGCCTTATTTGTATCAAAGATAACAAAAATAAGGCATGAACAATTGCTAAAAAGCATATGCTCTTATTGTAAATATCAACTCATTTTTTTAGCAATTTTTCATGCCTTATTCGTATCAAAGGTAACAAAAATAAGGCATGAACAATTGCTAAAAAGCATATGCTCTTATTGTAAATATCAACTCATTTTTTTAGCAATGTCCATGCCTTATTCGTATCAAAGGTAACAAAAATAAGGCATGAACAATTGCTAAAAAGCATATGCTCTTATTGTAAATATCAACTCATTTTTTTAGCAATGTCCATGCCTTATTCGTATCAAAGGTAACAAAAATAAGGCATGAACAATTGCTAAAAAGCATATGCTCTTATTGTAAATATCAACTCATTTTTTTAGCAATGTCCATGCCTTATTCGTATCAAAGGTAACAAAAATAAGGCATGAACCTTGCTAAAAAGTCTATGCTCTTACTTTGTAAATGTCATCGACTCGGTTCCTTTTCTCTTTGATTTGAATTCTTAAGTGTTTCTAGTTTCTTTTCCCTGGTTTTCTCAAATTAAAGGAGTGACCAAGACTAACAACAGCTAGTTGAAATATTTCCATGAAATAAATCATTCGTTGGAACTACAAGTTTTTCTTTTAATCATGAACTTCTATTATGTCATTTTTTTTCACCTTTGTCCATCCATAATATAACTTTAAGCAACTCGATTCTGAGACGTGTTTGATCCTGTGCTTTAACATGAAGAGGCTATAGAAATAAAAAAACAACTTCATAACATTGTCATAGTTCCTTTATGATAAAAAATCAGCAAAGACAGACTGACAAGTTATTTTATAGTCATGTTCACTTTCTTGAAGATACTCCCTAAATACAAGTGACTAAATGACAAAGTCAATATCAGTTTGCAATAATAATAATCAGATCTTTGGTTGTCACTCTAAACCCCAGACGAAGTAAGACATGTTGATTACTCCATCTTCACAGATGACTGCCGTCTTGCCCATCAACACCTACATTCAATCTAGATCATTGTTTCCTCTCGAATGACTATGAAGGTGGCTCTTCAAACCAGCAAGGCCTATAGCATAGATGACAGATGTGCTGCAGAATCTTCACGGGGTTAGGCAGATGTTGCTGTGGTAGGTCATCCTTGTGTACCACCATATGCCTCTTCAATTCAGATGTCGATTCACATAGTTCCCTGCAAATCACACAGTGTCACTGGGCCATGGAGGTAATACAGAGTGAGGTCATCTCTCATGTGATTTCAGATGATTAACATACCCAGATTTTGACAGTAAGATACAACCACATGTCTCACATTTCAAGGATGCAGTGCTGTCATCCAAGAGCCAGGTAATACTTTTCCTCAAATCGCTTTTCAGTGCTGCATGTGCTAAATTCTTTTCCTCTGTTGACTTCCATCCTTCTACAACAGTCCTTTGCCACTTATTGCAATCACTAGCAAGGTTTTCTTAGTCATCCACTTCTACCCTAAGCATTTTCAAGTTATTCCCCAGACAGCCTTTAAATCTCTTTTTTGGCTTATGCTGGGGGTGCTTACCATTTGAAAGATATATATATATATATATATATATATATATATATATATATGTATATATAAATAAAAAGGAAAGAACAGTAAGATATAAAATCCGGTGTTCTTATAGATATTTTTATTTTTACACAATAGTGCTCTATGTAAATTTAAATTTACAGAGCATTAATATTATAAATTAATAGATTTAAAATATGGTTTTACCGCTACACAGTGATGACCATGTTTCAGAAATGGAAGCTAAAGCCCCTGAATTTAATTTTGTTATTAAACCAAAGACATTAGTTCCATTTCCTCATCAAGCGAATTTTGGAGTAACTTACTTTTTAAAATTTACGGTTGTTAACGGCACAGGAAAGATTCATAGTTTGAGGGTTTCCAAGGTTACCGATAAATCCATTCATCTAGACAAGGGGTGGTAGAGGGTTCAATTTTTAATTTTCGTTGTCTCAGTTAATAGTTACATTTGAAAGCGGGGTTATGTTTAGGGATGGGTAGGGATGTATCTTTTAACAAATTCTGACATCCGCTAAATTCATGTCATCTGGGTTTATTTCTAACGGCAAAAATTCTTATGGTATTATTTCTATTTGTATATTTAAAGATTTTTTAAGTTAACTTCCTTGATATAACATTAGATTTAAAGAACAATACATACACACCTTATAAAAAACTCAATACGAATCCTGTATATATACACCCTAAATCAAATCACCCCTCATCTATAATTAAACATATACCTTTATCTATCCGAAAAAGAATTAGTACAAATTCAGCAAATGACAAGATTTTCGACGAACATATTAATTTCTATAATAAAGCTCTAAAAGATAGTGGCTACAAAAACCTAAAACTAACTTATATTAAAAATGAAAACGGTAAACATAGGAAAAACAGAAGCAGGAAAATAATTTGGTATACACCCCCATACAACCAAATGGTAAAAAACAAATTGGGACAAAAATTCCTTGAATTAATACTCAAGCATTTTCCCGGTGGAAGTAAACTTAGTACCATTTTCAATAGAAATACACTAAAATTAAGTTATAGCTGTACTGATAACCTAGAAAAGATAATTAAGAAACATAATACTAATATCTTAAATAAACACTTATACCAGAACCAAAAAATTGTAGACAAGGGAAAAATACAAACAACAACTAATGAGGGTGAACAAAAATTATGTAATTGTAGAAACCCTCAAAACTGTCCTTTACAAAATAAATGTTGCATAGAATCAGTAGTATACCAATGTAATATATCTTCTGTTGAGAATCCTGAAAACATAAAAATTTATATAGGTTGCACTAGCCATGAGTTCAAAAAGAGGTTCTACCAACATCAATCCTCGTTTAGGATAAATAAGTATAAAAGTCAGACATCTCTTTCGAAGTACTTTTGGCACCTAAAAGAATCCAATAAAACACCTACAGTGAAATGGAAGTTAATAAGAAGAGCTAGAATATGTAGGTCATTAAATGACCCATGTCCTTTATGCATACATGAGAAACTATATATTACTAAGTTTATAAAAAATAAAAATTTACTGAATCAGAGAAATGAAATAGCTATTTTTTGTCGTCATTGCCAAAAGTTTTCTTTAAATAATCTTTAAATAATCTATAAAAAAAAAAAAAAAAAAAAAAAATTACCTGATTATTATACATACTCATACTTGATGGGTATAAATAATTTTAAATAATTTTAAATAATGTAGATAATTATATTACATTTACTTGGTTTATAAAGAAATATAGCCGATTAAAATTAAAAAGTAAAATTTGAAAGTAGAATTTTAAAAATGTTTTAAAATTGAAATTAAATAAAACAGATTCTAACCTAAATATCTTTTAAAATTGTAATTAAATAAAACGTACTCTAACCATAACACCTCTCTCAAAGCAATTCAAACACTGGAAAGAATCCAAGTGAACACCGAAAGTCATGTGAAATTAATAAGTTAGAATATAATATTGAACATTAAATGTCCTTTATACATACATATATACATTTATAATACTAAGTTTATTGAATTAGTGAAATAATTTAACCACCTATGCCGTCATTGTCATAAAGTTTACATAAAATAAAATAAAATAAAATAATATTTACTTATACTCGATAAGAATAAATAATTTTAAATACTGTAAGTAATCCTAATACATTTACTTGGTTTTAACTAGAAGTATAGTATATCAAATATTAAAAATAACTTTTTAGAAAGGTGGATAAAACATATTCTAACTTAAAAAATCTTTAAATATACAAATAGAAATAATACCATAAGAATTTTTGCCGTTAGAAATAAACCCAGATGACATGAATTTAGCGGATGTCAGAATTTGTTAAAAGATACATCCCTACCCATCCCTAAACATAACCCCGCTTTCAAATGTAACTATTAACTGAGACAACGAAAATTAAAAATTGAACCCTCTACCACCCCTTGTCTAGATGAATGGATTTATCGGTAACCTTGGAAACCCTCAAACTATGAATCTTTCCTGTGCCGTTAACAACCGTAAATTTTAAAAAGTAAGTTACTCCAAAATTCGCTTGATGAGGAAATGGAACTAATGTCTTTGGTTTAATAACAAAATTAAATTCAGGGGCTTTAGCTTCCATTTCTGAAACATGGTCATCACTGTGTAGCGGTAAAACCATATTTTAAATCTATTAATTTATAATATATATATATATATATATATAGTTTTTGCTACTTCTTGGCAGAAGGCTCTCTCTTCAATTTTGTATTGAGTGGCAGTGAGTATGTAAATAACACACAAGGCCAGATTCTTCTCCAGGTTGCATATACAGTAGATGATAGACATATATGGAGTTTATCTTGTCATTAGGCACTTTTGGGCAGCTCTCCAGACCTGCTGTTGACCCACATATGTTGTCACAGAACTGATATAAAATTCCTGTGGGTCATTGTGGCTGACTGGCTAGCTGTCAACATAGTCTGCTTGGGATTGATTAGTGTCATGAGATCTTAAATGACTAGTAAATGTTGCTTTGGATAAGAAGACCTTACAATAGATGTATGTTCAGGCTAAAGATTATCTGGGATTGAGGTCATGCCCTGCTTTCTAAGCACCAGTTTTAAGATGGCACAATCAACCTTCTTTTCCTCAACAGCCTGACAGTCATTGTTTACCATTTTCCTCCACGCAGATCGATTTTCTGTCAAAGAGTACAAGCTCTCAGTATCGATACCATATTAATATCCACATCAATGCATATATACACAATGTTTATTCTTGAGTGAAGATCAATTGTAAAATCCTCTTTTGCATGTGCTGATTCTATCACAAATATAAACTGGATTGCATCCCTTATACACTGCCAGTTTTTTTTCTTTTTTCTATATATAATTCAAGCTTATACGGATTGTCAAATTGAATCTTTTACAGGATTCTTTGAGTCCATAAACTAAAATAATCTATTGTAAATCTCGCAACATGACACAAAAAGCTGATTAGGTTGAAAAGTATCTAAATTTATTTTTAAAAAATCAACAAAACTACAGTAAATAAATCTACCAAAATGTAACGGAAACAAATTACAAAAAATATCCATACAAAATTATTGAAATTAATTCAAAGAACATATTGTTGATTATGTAACTGCTTCTCCCCACATAGAAATTGAAATTCATCTGATTTACACATTCTTTGATGAAAAAGTAAAAAAGATTAACTCATTGAACCTAAAAGCACTGTTGATTGAATAACTCTCTTACGGGAAAAATTTTCAAAAAGATGAAGCTTTGAACTCCTAAACATTCACCTACATGAAAACTATTCACGACCTCTGAACATTCATTTCTAGTTTAACAACTAAAGAGAGGTAAGAGTGCCTCATTTTCCATTTCATAAAATAATCTTGTTCCATAACTTAAAAAAGAAACTGGAGGCAGTAAATATGTTGACCTCACTTCTTAGGCTTTTAACATTCTCAGAATACAGAATGCTCCTTACTGCATGTGACTGCTTGGATTTGTACCAATAAATATTTATGCATATTTTTCTTATATCACAGCATATATATGTACAGCATTACCTTGGTCACTGAGTCCCTCATCATCTGACTGCTTCTCAGTTTAATCAAAGAATTGACTTCTGTCCGTCATTGAAGATGAGACTTTCTAGTAAATGTTTCCTGAGTAGAATCATCACCAATGATGAAAAATGGGTTCTTTATCATCCTATCCAGTGAAAAAGGAAAATCCATTGCCAAGTTAGACTATACCTGAAAAAGTCATGTTCTGTGTTTAGTGGGATATGAAGTGTGTCGGCTGTCATAATGCTAAATCAAAATGAAACTGTTAATGTAGGGAATCAGTTGGAATCATTGCATACAAATTTACAAAAGAAACAGCCCATCATTACACAATAATGCCAGACTACATATTGAGTCACTCAGAAAAAGTAGCTAATATGTCAGTTTTGCCTCATCCTTCTTATTCTCCTGACCTTGCTCTATCTGACTATCATTTTTTTTTTCAGATCATAACAAACTTTTAAAATGGGAAACTGTTTATTAATTGCAAAGATATCAAAATTGATATTGAGTGCTTTTCATCAAAACCTGACAATTTTTGCATTGAAAAGAGGTATCAACAATTTGCCAAATTGATGAGATTATATTATCATTAATATGGAGAATTATTATCTCAATTAAATATATCAGTTAAGACTAAATAAGCATTTGTTTTCCATTTCCAAATGTGACTCAACTTATTTTCTGACCTAATAAATATTTCAATCAAAGCAGGTTTTCTTATTAAGTCAAAAATTGAAATACGTTTTAAATTTTCATTGATAACTTTTATGGCATTAAAACCACTGTTATTTTATCAAAGATGGAATTGAAACACTTCTGGGATGTTGGCATAAGATCACAGAAAGGAAATGAAATATTATTAATCATCATTTTTTTTTTCATTGAATATATGTACTTGTTATTACTAGATGTTATTAAAAATTATTCATGTGTTTATACAGACCTATACACATATTTACAGTCTATGTACGACTTTGTCTTTTTAATTAGGCTGTGTTTTTTTTTACTGAGAAATTCATTATTTAAAAATGAAAAAAAATTTTGTATAAAATAAATGATTAACTTCTGTTCCTAAATTGGCAAAATACCAGAGCTGTGGAGTCAGAGTCAAAAGCAATTATTAAGTTATGGAATTGGAGTTAGAAATGAAAGGTTTTGTGTACCAACTCCAAAGCATTACAAAATACACTGTGGAATAGATTTTGTTCTTTGTTGCTTTGAAAATAAACATTAATTCTATAATCTCTCTATTTTGAGCAAAGAACTTTTATCCTCTGGAGCACGTCATGAAAAAAAACAAAAACATTATAGTTCATATTTGAAATCCAGAATTAGTACATATTTTCAATTTGTTTTACACATTTGTCTTTTAAGTAGTTGTGTTTAGTTTAACTGACAAACATATTTAGAAAAACTAATTTCAGATTTATAAAGATGTTATAATTTGAATATTTTACTTGAGGCAAAGGCTTCATTTTTCAAATGGGTTTCCATATTTAAACAAAAACAAATATTCAAATATTTACTTCAACTGAAAAATGATAAAACACCTAATGAAAACTGAATTTTGGATTTTTTTTTAAACCAAAACTTTTTATAGAAGACTTTCTGGGTGTTGAGAACTGGTGAGATGACAGCAGATGCTGATATACCCAAGGGTGCTAGATAGAATTTATGTATGTGTTATGAATACATCTAGAATACAGGATATTCAATCATGTTTGGTTCCTCCTACCATCTATAAAACAATATAAGTATTCTTATTCATTATACCACAGGGGAAGAAGTGGGAAATGATCTCACAAACAGCTCTTTGCTATTTGGTACTTTTGCACAGATAAGAGACATTTATTTACACCTCTGTGTCTCTTTCTTTTTTATAAATATTTTTCTATTCATTCTGGATAGATAAAGAATTTCTTTTGAAAAGGCTTGTGTGAAAATAATGTCCTAATGAAAATGAGTCTTTCAAATAAACATTTTCTCAAACCAAACAGATATATATATACATAGCCATGTTTTGTTGTTGAGGTAAGATCGGAACTAATCTCGAACAAAGCAAGGTTGGTCCTGCCTGACAAAGGACTTGTCATAATGATCTGGGAAAAGTTTTATTGAGACACCATCTCTTGGAAGATTGTCATTCAAGACTTGAGACCTGCTCCCAGCCTTTTATATATATATATATATATATATATATATATATATATATATATATATGTTGGCCATTGGCTCCTATAAGAAATTCATCCACACTTTGACATGATTTTTGTCTTGTGGGGTACCATACTACCCTCCTCACCAGCAGAAACACTTGTGAGGAAGCTAGTTTAGACTCCAGACACCTGTCCATGTGGCAAGTTATACCAGGTTGCATGTTACCTGTAGCAGGCTTAAGCCTAACCTGACCTAGTCAGAAAAAAGTATATCTCAAAGTTAATCTGTTTCCAAGGAAATGTCCACAGGTCATACAAAAAGAAGTTACATTTGATTTCTTCTCCTGCAAGAAAAATACAGCCTTTATGGCTTTGCAAATATCTGACACCTGTGAAAAATTTTATTCTTTCAGGCAATTCTGTCCAGTTATCCATGGAAGGTTCTATCAAATAAGTTTACAATCTATGAAAAATTGGGATATTTTATCCAGATATCAGAAAAATGTCTTCATAATGATAATTAGATTGGGAGCCTGTGTGAAGTTGTACTTCATCTTCTATGAAATCAACAGAAGTTTAGCATCAAAATGATGGTTCTTTTGCATATATATTTCAGTTTTATATATTGGATTTTAAAATTTGTATGCTATTCGATTGTTTGATATAAAATGTTGTTTTAATATAGTCTGCTGGTGTGAAATACTCACTATGCAGTGTTGATTGCTATATGTATACATACTTTCTCTGACACTGAGCACTCTTCCCTCATAAATATAGCAAATTTTATATCTGTCTTATACATTCATATTTTGGTTATAAAATGTTTGAATAAAAAAGAGTCCTATTCTTAAAATGTTTAATCTCCACGTCAATGCTTATCTATCCTGCTTATCCGCAATAACCTCCATTTCCATCCACCTTTTCTTCCATATTCAAAATCACCATTTCATCTGTAACCCTCTACCTTGAGGGTCTCTTGAGTCTTGTGCTGAGTGAAATTTAGCAAAAATAAAATAGTTTATCTCATAAAACACCAGACAGTTTGGAATAAGTTTTGCAACTCAAAAGTGAAGGAAGGGAAACCTGTCAGTCAGATTATAGAGAGACAGCACACTGAGAAGTTGAGGGATGGAATGTGTGTTCAAATTCTACCTTCTCTGCTCCAAAATTTATTCAATTTAATTTGAATGTTTCAAGAATGTAACAACCTTAAAAATGTTGTGATACTGATCAAGAGAAAAGATGACAATTCTTGTCTGTCAAATAATAATGAAATTAGTTTTCCTCTTTCCTCCCATAGTAAGTGGCTTATCTGTCAAATAAAGATGCTTCAAGAAGTACAGTGTTTTGCAACATCCTGATAACATCTCGCCATTGTTTGAATCTCATTATGAACACTTCACTAACAGACAACTGACAAAAATCAAACATTTTCTTGTTTCCAATTCAAATCCACTTTTAATGGAGATAAAAGTTCCATTCTCTTCACAGGGAGGAAAAATAATTTAAAGCTTATCATATTGTGGATTTTACAAGAATAAAATCTTTCATTGAACATAGAGAAATTTTTCTCGTTGAAGCTAAATCCTCTGATTAAAATATCATACTTTAAGGAGATGAATAGATGTAAATCATTATGCAAAGCCTTCTTAATTCCTGTTTTTTTTATTGTCCTCTCTCTGTAATAATTTCTTTTCATTTTTATTATAAACAGAGCATTTGCTCAAATACTTGTATCTATAAAAAGAATGTTAAACATAAATGTCTTTAAATAAATTGTCGGACTCTGTCCAATTCAAAATATATATATATATATATATATATATATATATATATATATATATATATATATATATAACTGAATGGATAAATATAGGTAGGTATACAAGCGAATGATTGTATGCAAATACATATAAATACTCTTTAGTGTAAGAACAAACAATGCTCAATTTTAAGCAACAGAGCTATTTATATATATATATATATATATATATATATATATATATATATATATATATATAAAACAATATACATAATATTTTACATTGATTTCACAATTCAGTGTCTCATGCTTCAGCAGTTTTCAAGTGCTGGAATTATTATATTTTTTTTTATTTATATTTTAGGTTGACACTGGTTTTTTCAAATTTTTTGGTTCACACATGATATATAATTGTTGGGAATGGAATATTATTGGAATTAAAATATTTAAATGAAATGTAGTTTAATTTTGAATTTGAATTTAAGCTCAGATGAACATTTAAAATTGAAAATAAGGTTGGAAATAAGAAATATAAAATCTAAATTAGAGAGATGCTGGTTTTGAAAATGTAAGTAAACAAAAAAAGGGGCATTGGGAAATCAAGGGGGGCAACTCTATTTTTTTCAAAAAAAGCCAGAGAATAATTGATAATAATATTACTAAACTAAAACTAATGATATAAAGAACAAAGTATGTCATGATAATATAAAATAATATAAAATAAAATGAAATAAAGTGCTACTGCTACTACTACTAATAATAATAATACATATCAATGGAAAGAAGATGATTTAAACGAAAATAAGAAAAATAATAACGTAAAATGAAATAAGATCCTTATATAGAAACATATAAATATATAAATAAACATGTTAAAATGTTTAAATGATTTGTAGTTGATTTTGAATTTGAAGTTTAGCCCAAGTCAACATTTCAGATTGAAAATAAGGTTGGAATTAAGAAAAATAATTTTAATTTAGAGAGACATTGTTTTCACAACTCGAAATGGTGTTATAAATCAAGGCGGGTAACTCTGTTTTTTTTCCAGGACTCAATAGAGTAATTAATAATAATATTATTAATATTAATATTCTTGAAAGAAGAACTGGATTTTGTCAAGAATCTCTAAATCCATAGCAGAAGCACCAGACCAGATGTGGCAGCAATATTCAACACATGGATGAATGATAGACTTATAAATGTGTAAGATAGTCTGATGAGAAAAATTATTTGGCATGACAGTACACTGGACCAAACACTTCATGATATATATCCATTATTGAGGTTATATAAATACAATATTTACCTTAACCTGAGAGATAGTAAAGGGTGTTTCATTAAGACTGATTATATATAATGGTGTTTCATTAAAACAGATCAAAGTCAGCAGTAAATAAATCAGTGTTACTGGTGAAAATTTATTTATTTCTCTATTGGGTCATGTTATTTAAGTCATGGCAATTATATGTGAAAAATAATATCACCCAAGTGTCCGCCAAATCTAAAAGAAAAAGAAGAAATCATTAGACATTTAAACTTAATTCACATTTAAAATCAGTTCAAGTTATTGGAACACCCTTTATATTATGTGGTCATTATACATGATATTATATTATGTAGTTATAGATTATATCATATATTATGTTAATTTTGGACAAAATTGCAGAAAATGAAAAAATTAAAATATAAATCAGGATTTAAGCCTTTCAGAGATTATGAATTCATTACTTATAATATACCATAAAAAAAACTTTTTGATATTTGTGTTTGTACGACTATTTTGTAATTTGTCATAGTTGGAGTGATAGTAAAGACAAGCTCCCACTGTCTCTAAAGTGCTTCCATGGCATGTGTCTCAAATATCCTGTGACAACTAAGTCCAGCTCCAAGCCAGAGAATGGGTGAAGGCGGACAACTGATTAACTATTTTAATTTACTGATTAATCATAATATTTATGGTAATGTTTGACTAAGCTTCTTGTGAGTTGCATGATGGAAAGTTTCCCATGGAAATTCCTCCATTGCATCGTTAAATATAGGATATTTCATTAAGAGGGATCAAAGTCAGCAGTAAATAAATCAGTGTTATTGGTGAAAATTTATTTATTTCTCTATTGGATCAAGTTATTTAAGTCATGGCAATTATGTGTGAAAAATAATATCACCCAAGTGTCCACCAAATCTAAAAGAAAAAGAAGAAATCATGAGACATTTAAACTTAATTCACATTTAAAATTAGTTCAAATTATTAGAAGACCCTTTATTTGTGGGCTCACATATTCACACTTAACAATTAGCAACCAATCAGAGAGTTCTAAAAAGTGACCTTCCATTTATGCCTGGTTTATTGAAAAAAAAACATTAGATTCACTGGATTTTGTCATATAGTAGAGAACATATGTGTTTATTCAGATAGAATAATGAACCAATCAAATGGTTCTATTAAATTTTCAAAGCCCTTAAACTGGAAATCATTAGTTAATCCAAAAGCAAGCAAAAAGGTTGTAGGCATCCCAAAAATTGAGATATAAGAAATTCACTTGAAAGAACTAGTAGCTTGAAAGAAACCTGACTGACTGCTACTCACACACCAGAGGCTATGGACACAGAGAAACTAGCCAATATCTGTTTTCTTTACCTTCATTTTTAACCTTTCAAATCAAAACTGTATCCAATTCCTTCTTCATTATTATAAATTCATAAAATATTGAAATGAAGTAGAAAGAAGTTTTCTATTGTTTATTTTCATTATTTAAATTTTTTAAGCTGAAAAATAAGAATTTTTTTCTGAAATTTCAACTGCTAGTTCTCATTTAATAGTTTAACGAGTCATCAAGATATTTACTACTTTGAGTGAGATGCTGTGAATAACGCTTTTTAAAACTGGGGTTCACTTACCTCCGTCCATTCTCTGATCATTGATTTTCTCATCGCCCTCACATGCAATCATCCATGCTGATGCGAACACAATTTTCTTCTTGCCAATTTCTAATTGCCTCTTTGATCAGCCATTTAGACCTTTTTTATTCACTTACAAGGAAGCCATCACCTCTTGAATAATCATTCAACATTTTTATGAGTTCTGCTTGTAAGGAAATCAGTGATTTTTTTTTTCCACTAACCAAGGCATTTTGTCAACATGATTAAAGTAATAATAAATGCTATCATCCTTGATTTGCCTCGGCTAAATTTCTTCTTTATGTTAGACTTCTATTGTTGCTACCTTGCTTGATGAGCAAGTCAATGTAATCAATTATTTGAACATTTCAAACTGGATTAAATTACATTCCAATTCATTTTTCCAAAAATGCAAGTTTATCCAATAGGAAAGAAAAGAGAATAATAAAAATGACACTACTTCAAAGCTGAGTAATTCTCTTAAAAAATAAGTAAACATAATTATTCCTTGTCAATATTTAGCTCCAGAATGGTTTTTAAAACTTTTCTCACAAATATGATTTTCAAATGAATCAAATGATGAAAAATGATAGGAGGAGGAATGTGATTGGATTGCTGCTTGATCTTTGGTTGACATTTAGTTTCTTCATTTCCATCATAGGGTCTTTGTCCCCTTGAGATCATCTGTGCAAGGGAATTCCAATCTTGCTCCAGACTGCACTAATCCTTTAGGATTTTGTTTCTATTACAGTTGGCAACAAGAAAGAAAATATATTTTCCCAACAATTGTTCTGTGTACAATCAGTTGCAATAACAGTGTGTACATACATGTATATGTGCATGTATACATACATACATACACACATATATATATATATATATATATATATATATATATATACACACACATCTACATATACAGTGTTTTTGTATATATATATATATATATATACACACACATATACATACATACATACATACATACATATACAGCGTTGTCATATATATATATGTATAAAGACATTTATATTATGTTTAACGTTCTTTTTATAGATACAAGTATTTAAGCAAATGCTCTGTTTTATAATAAACAGTATTAAATAACATTTACCGGCCTGAATGTCCGAGAAATTTTCATAGAAAATTTTCGCTCTCCAACAGGAATCGAACCTGTATCCTATATGGAACCATCATTTCGCGTGATGTGCCTTAACCTTTCGGCCACAGATGAGCGTCTGGTTAGCAAGGTCGATTTTACTATCTTTAAACTTAAATCTTCCATGAATCTCTTCTATTCATATCTGCTCTAGCGTATCAAATGTAAACAAATGACGTCATATATTTTAGAATTGGACATTGTCCGACAATTTATTTAAAGACATTTATATTATGTTTTTAATGTTCTTTTTATAGATACAAGTATTTAAGCAAATGCTCTGTTTTATAATAAACAGTATTAAATAACATTTACCGGCCTGAATGTCCGAGAAATTTGCTTAAATACTTGTATCTATAAAAAGAACGTTAAACATAATATAAATGTCTTTAAATAAATTGTCGGACAATGTCCAATTCTAAAATATATGACGTCATTTGTTTACATTTGATACGCTAGAGCAGATATGAATAGAAGAGATTCATGGAAGATTTAAGTTTAAAGATAATAAAATCGACCTTGCTAACCAGACGCTCATCTGTGGCCGAAAGGTTAAGGCACGTCACGCGAAATGATGGTGCCGTATAGGATACAGGTTCGATTCCTGTCGGAGAGCGAAAATTTTCTATGAAAATTTCTCGGACATTCAGGCCAGTAAATGTTATTTAATACTGTTTATTATAAAACAGAGCATTTGCTTAAATACTTGTATCTATAAAAAGAACGTTAAACATAATATAAATGTCTTTAAATAAATTGTCGGACAATGTCCAATTCTAAAATATATATATATATATATATATATATATATTGTGAAAGTTCGACAATTATTTTAAGACATGTTTTATGTTTATATGTTCTTTTTATAGATACAAATATTTAAGTAAATGCTCTGTTTATAATAAACAGTATTAACAACATTTACCGGCTTGAACGTCCGAGAAATTTTCATAGAAAATATGCATCCTCTGACAGGAATTGAACCTGTATCCTATATGGAACCGTCATATAGCCTGACATGCTTTTACCGATTTAGCCATAGAGGAGTGTTTTGGTTAGCAAGGTCGATTTTACTGTTTTTATACTACAATTCTCCATGATTTTCTCTCATACATTCATATCTGCTCGATGCGTATCCAAATGTAAACAAATGACGTCACACATTATGAAATGGACAAAGTACAATAAATATTTTAAGACATTTTTTATGTTTATATGTTCTTTTTATTTTTGTTTATGATATATGATGTCATTTGTTTAAATTTGCATATGCAGCGAGCAGATATGAATGTATGAGAGAAAATCATAGAGAATTGTAGTTTATTATAAACAGAGCATTTACTTAAATAATTGTATATATATATATATATATATATATATACTGACTTTTTGACTTCCTATAACTTCTTTTTTTCTGATTCCTACATTTAATATATAATTTTAACCTTGAATCTTATTTATAAGTCAGTAAACATTGATATTTTTAAATTTTAACTATTAATCTTGTTTGCAAGTCAATAAACACAGCATTTATTTTCATTTAAAGAGTACATTTACTTTTTTTGAACATCCCATATAAAAATGGTGGGAGGGCAAAACTTACAGAATTGCTACTAGTTTTTAAATTCACATACTATGCATAAATAAGCCAATTAATACAGAAAGATATTACTAATACCTATACATAATAGGTCAACCAATAATTTATTCAATATAGCAGCCATTATTTTCAAATCTAGCCTCACCATAATCTTGAAAAGCTCTACAACACTTAACTGCAGGAATCTTGTATGTCTCATCTTTGAGGTCAGCCAAGAGGGTATTGATATTGGGGTTAGAGGTTTTGTCTGTGATCTGCTCTAAAAAAAAGCCTCGCATGGCATAATCTTGCAAACTCTTGTCTAGATTGGAGGAAGAACAGAAGTCTACTGACCAGAAATCAGCTAATTTAAGCTTTACAGAACATCTCAACTTTTTTGACTGTGTAGATGTGTGTACCATCCTGGATCCCCAGATATTTGTTTTCTGCAAAGTTGACTTCATGGAATGGACATACAAAGTACTAACATGTGCACTGGGTCATGTTTCATTGGAAAAATACAAAAGAAAATTAAATAATAACGGAATTATTCATTTTGTTTCAATTAATTGGCACAAGGGTGTAGATGGACAATTATAATGATTCTATTAATCTTTTAAAAGTCATGTTACCTGTGAATTAATTCTGTCATATAGAAGGACAATTATAGAAATTCTACAAGGTAACCAAAAAAGTTTTGTCCGTTTTTAAAGAAAAAAAAAATGCTTCACAGTATGTGTAACTTATATTTAGTCTGTGAGGCTCATCATGGAGAGACAAATCTCCTGACTTGAATTTTTGAAACCAGTGCCTTGCAGTATGTTCATCAACAGTACTATCCCCAAATGCTTGACATATGCAGCAACTTGATGCAGCTGCTGATAAGCCCACTTTGAAGTCGTAAAGCAAACAGCCCCGAACGAGATCTCTAGACACTTCCATCCGTCTCACAGCTGTCCTGCTTATAACTGATGGCCGGGCACAGTGTGCATGTTTTTTATAACATCTTATGTTCCTACTTCCGGCTGTCCGAATTTGAAAACAATTGCTACACGCATTTTGTATATATTTCAACTTCATTCAATGACTAATCAAAAAACGGACAGAACTTTTTTGGTTACCTTGTATTAATCTTTTAAATGCATCACATTCTTTACTTAAGCATGTAATGTTTAAAAGTCAGGCATGTTGCCTGTGAGGTTTGTCTTTCTCATTTGAGATACTAAAAATCAAATTTATCCTGAAAATTTGTTTAATATGTCGAGAAAAATTTTGATTTTGTTTTGATTGTTTAGCTGTCAGCAAGTTCTTTGCAAAATCTTTTATTGCCTAAAGTCAAAGAAATATCTGCTCAATCTTTCAAAATTCCTTTTTGATTAGCTTTTTGAATGTTAATTTCTGTAATTTTTTATTGTTGTTTCCAGATCATCAATTTCTAGGTTTGTTTTCTATTCAATATTCTTACTTAATGATTTTTTTGCATTATCTGATATGTTGCAATAATTTATATCAGATTACAGACATAATAAATGATAAAGTGGTGATATTCCAGAAGACCCAAGTAGATTCACTTCCATAGCACTGCTTAAGAAGCCAGGTGCAATTTGCCTAATGACCCATATAACAAAGCTTCTGATGAATAGTAGCAGAATAAGACCAGAAATAGATTTGTTAAAAACACTGGAACAAGGAATACAATTTTTATACTCAGAATGATATCAGAAAGAGTGATACAAATGCAAAAGGATTTATACCTATTAAGCAAAATCTTTGGTAACTTTGCAAGTGAATATGAATTCCATCAGACAATTTGCCTAATGAGCCATAAAACAAAACCTTCTTATGAATAGAGCAAGCAGCAGAATTAGACCAGAAATAGGTTTGTTAAAAACACTGGAACAAGGAATACAATTTTTATACTCAGAATGATATCAGAAAGAGCAATACAAATGCAAATGGATTTATACCCATTAAGCAAAATCTTTGGTAACATACATCACAAAGAACTACTTGAACTGCAAAATAACCTTGACATATTTGGAAAGGACATTAGAATAATCTAGAACCTATACTGGCAGCAATGTGCCTGCATATGAAAATGAAAATAAGTTCAGAAGATATACAAAAGTAGAAAGAAGTGTTAGACAAGGATGTTTTCTCATTGAACTTATTCAACCCCTACAGTGGGATGATTCTAAGAGAATTGGAAATCCTACTAGCATTCATTATTGGTGGACAACATAAGATATTCAGATGACACAGTGTTGATGGCTGTCAGAGATTTAGCTAACTTTATAGTTTTACCAATATGAGGATAAGACAATTAACAGAGATAATCAAAAATAGATTTATGTCAGGTTTTTGGTGTAAAATGTTTAGGATAAGACGTGGATGTATTATGTAATTTTTAGAATTATGAGCAGACGCTGAAAACTCTTTAAAGATAATAAAATATTTAACTTCTTCATTATTAAACTATGCCTAAGTTATTTCTGAAAAATCTCAGGCATTTACTTATATCACAAAGGCAACCATGGTATTCTGATAACCTTTAATATATGTTAGAAATGTACTAACTAAATATTGTCATGTTTCATTGAGGGTGATCCAATTTTCATGGGTTAAAACTATCAAATACTCCACAAAGGGGTTTATGGTCTATCAGTATAAACAAATAGGCTGCTAATAAATCACTGTCAAAGTAGAATACTTTGTCTGAGGTTGTGTCAACTTTCTGGAAAAAACCCCAGTACGAATGAATATCTTTATCTATTATTTGATGTAATATTGTACCAACATTATACTGGCCAGCAAGATATTGCACAATATAATTAAAAGAGTCACTTGAAAGATTAGATAATTCAAAAGAATGATTGCTAAATAATCTCATACGTTCAGACCATCAAACTAACTAGGAAACAGTTTGTGATAAAATCTCATCATACACCAAAATCTTTATAAGTTCTTTGAATCTTTTGTACATGTGTAGTAGCATTTAAAATTTAGTAATTAAACTTGCTAATGTATAAAGATGTTAGGGATACATCAAAAAACCATAATCACAAAAAAACCATCAACTTACCATATATACTTGCATAGACCTAATTAAAGACCTAATTTTGAAGCTAATTTTAAGGAGGTTGCATCATACATGAGATATAAAATTAGCATATGTATTGACCAAAATATATATATCCATTTACTGTCGTCAAAAACTAAAGTTGTATTTAAAATAAACATGATTTTTGTTGTAATGGAATGTCCCACACTCCCTATTGCCTTGTGGACTGACTATATCAGTAGCTATATATTGTGAGCACAGGATATACCTAGGGGCTTGCTTCAGGAATTACTAGCCTGCTACCCAATTCCCTGACTTTCAATAGTGTATTCTCTTTTACAACAAACCTCTCTTTCTTTCATCTACGCACGTGTTTCTGTTCTTTCACTCAAGTACCACCTTTATTTGTAATCTCTTTAAGGATACAACAATTTTGATAAAGCTGATGTTTTACTTAACTGTATCCAATAATAATGCATGTAATATTCACATATTAGTATCGTATTATAAAATACAAACATAGCACATATGCATCTTTTCCATTGTTTATGTTTATAAGATGTTTAGCTGTTTCTTGTTTGATTGTTTATGGCTGTACATGTTTACACAACGAGTATAGCTTATTAAAGATACTTTTATCATTCTCTTTTACTTTTTTAACTTAAGTAGAAGATAGGATAAAGATATAGAGGAAAAGAGATTAGTCTATTGTAATTTGTTCTCTCATAAAAGGAACTTGCATGATACATAAGATACATGATAAAATCATTTTTGTAAGTGAAATTTGGGAGTCACATGATTTGCGAGTATATATTGTATGTATATATTTTGTATAATATATAAATATTACTTCCTAGAAAATTAGTTAAGCATTTGGAGGCAATGTATATATATATATATATATATATATATATATAATTAATTTTCGGATAGAGTGTATCTATAAAGGAACAAACCGAATAAAAAGAAACAAGAGGTAAAACAATGTTCATTAAAAATTTAAAAAAAATATTTCTTGAATATTACTCTCTCACTTTTTCCAGACTTTAAAGTATGACACTTTTTGTCCTCCACATGTTTTGACTGACCTTTCAACCACCTGATGAATATTCATGAATATTCTTAAATTTAAAACCCTTCATAAACCAATGACATCAGCACTTTTGTACATAAACACATGCAACAAAATAAATCCTATGATTGCCTGGATAAAGTCCCTCAGATGATTAAACATGTTGGCTAAGAATAGTTTTTCCTCTTGTCTCTTTTTATTCAATTATATATATATATATATATATATATATATATATATATATATAAAAACATTTTTGGTTCTCACCTGTTGAGATGCAGCTGTATTGAAACAAGAAGGCATCTTTGTAGTGAGCAAGTTGTTGTTTGTGTCCGTATGTAAAAATTATAATAAATAATTATTGCTCTACTCTTGGTATTGAGCCCTCTTTTGAATTAATGCTGTGAACATAAGAATTTATATTATTTTCATTCTCATTACATTCAGATATTTGTGTGTGTGTGTGTGTGTGTGTGTGTGTGAGGTTCCAGGAAAAATTGGAAAAAATAATATTAAAAAATGGTTAAAAATTTTCAGATGAATGAGAAAAAATGAAAACAGAATTAACAGCCAACCACTGATGGTGCAAATTGCAAAAATCACTCTGAGTTTATATTAGCTGAAAACAGATAAATACATGACTTTGCAAAAGGTCACAGTAAGTCAAGACAAAAATGCAAAGAGATCTACACAATCTTTGTCAGGTGATTTGTTTACCTTAAATAGGTAAGTGAAATGGCTAAAAATCAAGACTCACCAAGAACTGATACAATATGACAGTTTCACAAAATCAGTAAACTTATCTTTGGTTTACTCTTGTAAACTGTGAATAATGACATTTACTAAAATGTATGACTTTTTTCTATACCATACACATCTCCATTTCTATGAACATTTTAAGTAAAATTACATCAAATGAAAAAATACATCTGCAAATTTTGACTTGCCCACATTTAGATAAAACAAACTTGGTGGTAAAATTTTTATCAATGAATAGACAAAGTTTGTCTTTTTCTCCTTTAAGTTAAGACACACATAAATATTTCTGCCATGCAGCCATGAAGGTATTATAGATTTTAAAAGTATATGAATTTTCTGACTAGAGCAGGAAATTCATATTTTGCCAATCCTCCTGTTATATCAATATCAGCATTTAATATCTTCAACTTCAACACTTCATTACAGATATCATTGGATAGTATGAAAAAATCTCAAACTTTTTGTAATGTCTTCAGGAAATGGATTTTTCTTTGCAATTTGTTTTATCATATATAGTGAAATAATTTTTTTCATATTCTTGAATAGCTTTCTGTAGATCATTAGATTTAGCATATAATAATCATACTGTATCTTAAAAAATAACTTCACTTGCCAGGGTGGATTCTGATTTTTATTCTCTATGTAAATGATAGAGAATATTGAACTGATGATCGTGACACTTTATCTGTGTGCATTTTCTTTTGTAAAGTACCTCAGCATGGTGTTTAGTCAGGTTGAGTAGTGAGTTCAATCTTCACTAGGTGCCTCCTACAAAATCTTTATCTATAAAAGGCAGGATGTATGTGTGTGTGTGTGTGTGTGTAACGAATGCACGGCCGCAATTTTTGATGGATTTGCACCAAAATTTACATGCACATGCTCCAAGTTAGCAGGAAGTTTGCATTTCCCAACTCCCATCGATAGTGGAAATAATCGATTTTTTCATGCTACTACGGCAGTTTTCGGCCATTTTCTACTGGCCAGAGTGAGAGCCTATAGCTGGCTGCCACAAATAGGCAGGAAGATTCTATTGGCCAGCGTGAGAGCCAACAGCTGACTTACATGAATGTTAACTAGCATGCAAAAAAATTGATAGCTGCATTCATCACAAGTGGGAAAAATTTAAATCTGCATGGCACTTTACTCCAATTGGCTTATTCACTTGCTTAAACTCAATGTTGATTCTGATTCCACAGAACTGGGTAGGGTGTGAAAAAGTATTTGTTGTTAACATTCTTTTTTCATTCGGTTTTTCCAGTCACGAGTCCTTTTTTAAAGCTGATCGTTTTGTGTTCATTTTGTTTAGTTCTTTTTTCGTAACAGATTTAATGTTTAGTATAGAGCTTAGAAAAAATTTGTAGTGTGAGATAGGCAAGAAGTAAGGCATATGTCAAAGGGCACTCCTTTAAAGGCAAGGAAGGGCAAAAATATTTTAACTCAAGTGATAGCGATTGCTGTATGAGTCGTCCGATTTTTGAATCAAGCACAGGCAACGCCGGGCCATGCTGCTAGTTCAACATAAATGACACATCAAAAGTTGGGATGATGTAAAATCAACCAACCAATCAAACCATTTCTTTTCTAAGTCATACTTTATTTATTCACAGTTATAAATTTGGATATTGCCGTATGTTTTACAAACAGTGTTTAGGGGTCTTCCCTGCGTGAGTTTGAATCTCATCCTCATTGCCACTGTTGCATCCTTAAAGAGGTTACAGATATGTGTCTCTAGCTATCTCTTCTTTCTCTATCATTCTCTTTCCTCTAAAAACTGTGGTGTACTAGATAGCATTTTCAATAATACAGACAAACTATTTCTCTACATCTGTTTGCCCATATATTCATGTTCGGTGACTTTAATGGCCACCATACCATGTGGCTTAAACACTCTGTAACTAACCTGACTGGCATCAAAACCCTTAAATTTTAAATCACTCAATCCCTCATGCAAGTGGCTGACTTTCCCACATGTTTAACCAGTGACCCTGATAGTAACGCTTCCCTTCTTGATATCTGTTTTACTTCTATTCCTGATTCTTACTGTGCTCTGCAGCTTTGCTCTCTTGGCAACTCTGATCCTGCTGTAGTGTCTCTTTCCACTCCACCTCCAGTCAAGAACCTCCTACTAACAGAATATCTTTCTCTTATCAATGAGCAGACTGGGACTGATTCCGTAATTTCCTTAGTAACATCCCTTGGAATGTGGTTTTTAATCATCCCATGCAAAAATGTGTGTCTGAGGTCTCCCCCTGGCTAAAAGCTGGCATTGAGGCTTACATCCCAGCAAGAATATATGAAGTCAAACTGTGCTCATCCCCTTGGTTCTCAGCTGCCTGCTCAGCTGCTATAGTCCACAGGAATCACTTCTTCCATCTGTACTGAAGCAACATGTCTGATTGCAACAGATGTCTCTTTGTCACTGCTCGTAATGAGTGCAAGTGTGTCCTCAATGAAGCAAAGTTACTATTTTCTAACAGAATGAAACAACATATTGCATCTCACAAGTTTAGTTCTAAAGATTATTGGCAGCTCTGCAAGAGTGTGCTGAACAACAGCAAATCCACAATCCGTCCTTTATTCAATCAATTCAAAGTCCTAACTTCCTCAGCTGATAAGACTGAATTCTTTGCTTGGAAATTCTCATTCCACTCAACACTAGGCTCATCTGGAGCACCCACACCTGATTTTCCCCCTAGAACTGAGGCTCTACTGAGTGAGATGAGCATAATCTCATCAATGGTAATGGGCAGCATCTCTAAATTAGACTCACATAAAGCAAGTGGTGGTGACGGAATACCAGCCGTAATCCTAAAGAAATGTACTCCTGAGCTGGCTCCAGTTCTCTTCAAATTATGTAACTATTGCCTCTGACTCTTGCTTTGCAGTCTATTGGAAGTCCTCATCTGTTTTCCCCATTTTAAAAAACTCTGGAGGCCCTTCTGACCCATCTAACTACCATCCTGTCAGTCTCCTACCACTCTTCGGTAAAGTCTTCAAGGATTTAATCAACGCCACAGCGATTAAGTACCTTAAATCCTATGATCTACTCTTTGACAAACAATATTGTTTCTGCTTTGCCCAGTTTACTGCTGATATGTTTACAGCCATAACTGAATATGTATACCAAGCTCTTGATAATAACAGCAAAGCTCAAGCTGTGGTTCTAGATATTTCTAAGGCGTTTGATAGGCTTTGGTATACAGGCCTTCTTCATAAGCTTCAGGGATATGGTATTACAGGATGATTATTTGATTTAATCCAATCATTCCTGTCAAACTGTGAAATGAAGGTTGTCCTAAATGGTTTCTCTTCTAGTTCCTTTTATATGAATCCTGGTGTTCTCCAAGGCTCTATCCTGGATCCTACACTGTTACTGACCTTCATCAATTCTCAGGTAGGCATCTACGCAGACAACACTACCATTTACACCTGTCTCAATAGTAAATCCAGCATTGCTGACAAAGTTAACCTGGCCATTGGTCTTGAAAAGGACCTCCGATTTGTGGTTTACTGGGGCAGGAAATGGCTTGTAAATTTTAATGCCTCCAAAACAAAACTGCTCTCATTCATCCACCATAGAGAATCATCTTTGTTCCTATCAGCATGTCTGATGCTCAACTCCATGAGGGCATCTCTCAGCACCTTCTTGATCTCATGTTTTCCACTGACCTGAGGTGGAACAACTACACTGAATCAATAGCCATCCTTCAAATCTACAAATCTATCATCTGTCCTTGCATTGAATACTGTTGCCATATATGGTCTGGTGCCCCCACTGTTCATCTCAAGGTTCTTGGCAAAATCCAAAGACAGATATGCAATGTGATAGGTCCTGACCTGGCATCTCAACTACAGTCACTTTCTCACAAAGGTGATGTGGCTTCCCTCTGTCTTATCTACAAATGTTTTTATGGCAGCTGCTCTGACAAGCTACTTTCACTTGTACCCCAACTGTATGAATTTAAACGTTCTACTAGGTTGGCATCTCAGTCCCACCCTTTTACTATCAAAAGAGTTAAATGTAACCGCTTCTTCAGCCCCAACAGCTTCTTCTCTTGCACTTCCCAACAGTGAAACTCCTTCTTACTTGCTTCCCCGATAACTATAATCTTCAGCTATTTAAATGTAATGTCAATCGACATCTCCTGATGCTTTGATTTTGAACCCTGTCCCTCTGTTTATCCTTTCCTCAAGCACCCCTATTTACCCTTACTTTCACTCTCTGTAACCCCTTGTGTGCTAGTGGCACTTCCACCTTGCTTGGGGTGAAATGCTTAAAAAAAGTGCAATTCTTCTGGTAAATATAATAAATTTAATTAACTCAACTGAGAAAAAGTTTTTACGGGTGTTGATTAATGATCTTGAGATGAGATAATTTTTTTCTTTTGAAAAGATTTTGCTTTATAAGATTGTTCATAAAAAAGTGGTTTTATCAAAATCATTAAACTTTCTGAGAATGATCTCTGATAAAAATAATTCTCAATCCGCAAACAGTTTTATCACAAAGTTTGTTATACTGAATAGATTGATTGTCTGGCAAAGATCTGAGCCTAAAATTTGTGAATGACCTACCTTCTCAACAGTATGCCTATATTTTTGAGATGAGATGTAATTATTTACATTATTCAGACTGTTGTCCTCATCTTTATTGTCATATTCACAATGTTTTGACTGTTGTACGCTGCAGCCTTCTTCACATGATTGAAATTTGGAACAGAACCCTTTATTTCATCCGCCGGGGGTGGGGGGTAGATTGTTCTAGTTCCACGTGCCATGCCTCTTCCAGATGACTTAATTACCTTCCTTTAAATCATCTCTCCAGGTTTTTGTTCACCATATAGTAACTAGGTATTGAACTCACAACTCTTTGGGTGAAGTCACTGAATCCAACCAACGCTTTTATCCAACACATGAATTTTTGAGACTTATAAACTTAATGTCTCAATACACATTTTTTTACCAGACTTCATATTGCAATTTTGTTGTTATTGCTTTTCTCTAGCACCCAACAATACTTGTAGACAATGTTTGAGTGGATGCAACAAAGCCAAGATTTTAACCTTTGATTTTCAGGCTAAACAAGCAGATGCTTTTCAGTACAAAGATTGATGCAACTTTTTCTTCACAATTCCATTTCCTTCAAGTTTATAAATTTGTCAATCACAAATCTTTTACATTTAAGCATTTCCTTCTTGAAATGCTTTGTTTGATGAAAAGCAAACATTACAAGAAAAACAGCAGAGAGAATTCTAAGTCCTTATTAGGATTCCCTCATTTTTATGATGACAAACATAATTGTTCTTTACATTATTCAGACTATTGTCCTCATCTTTGTTTCCATATTTATTACAACGTTTTGGAATGTCAAACTGAACCCTTTATTTCACTCACTGGGGTAGACTGTTCTAGTTCCACATGCCATTAAACATGGATGTCAGTTATCTCCTGTTAATTGCCCTCTCCAAGTACTCCACTGCCTTAACTGGGTATTGAACTCACACTCTTTGGGTCCTGTCACCTTTATCCACTGTGCCATGTGTCCTTGACAACATCTGTGTATGAATTTCTGGGTATTATAAACCTAATGTCATCAGCAACCTTTTTTAACAGTTCTCATATTGCAATTTTTGCTGTTATCATCATGTTTTTACCAGAGCTCATATTGCAATTTTTGTTGTTATTATCCCATATTGTATTCATTTCTATAGAAATGAATACAATATGGGAACCAGTAATTGGTAATAATAATTGTTCTTTGTTACAAATTCTGAAAACTAAAGGTTTTGAAATTTGTTATCTTTGATTCTGAGATCAACTTGTTGCTACAAAGAATTTCATTATAGTTGTATTATAGAATTTCATTATATTGGTATTATAAAATTGTTGCATACTAATACAATACACAAGAACAGTTTTGTTGGCAGTAGAAAATATTTGTATTTACTGCAAAAATATACATTTTTTAATACAAAAATATGTAATTTGCATTACAGCAACCACTTCTATCTCTATGTATTTTCAATATTGGTTTAATAAACTTATTTAGATGTTTCAAAAACTGTCTGAATGTTTTGTAACTTTTTTAAATGTCCTAAGTTTTTCAGACTCTGTTTATATTTTTGTGTGTGTTTTGAGGTCAGAAAAAAATTATTTAAAAAAATGAAAAACAAATTACCTACACTGGAATTGATTTATTCTCCATAAAATTCTAAATGGCAAATAAATTTAATAAAATAATGAATTATAAAAATGTATCAATAAAAAGAGCTGATCTATAAGACGTAACCATCAAATACATTTTCAGAAGTGCAATTATTTCAACTTGAATTTAGAACAAATGTTTAAGGTTTGCTGAATTGTAATTAAATTTTCTCATTCAAGATGCTTCATGTAAAGTTTTTTTTATGTTTAGAAGAAACTCATGCGTGGATTATTATTGCTAACCAAAAAGTATATATGTTTGTATTATCTATAATGCACTTTCTATTTTGTAAGTAATTGTGAATCAGAGAGTATAAAATATGTCCTCAAGAAATAATGACTTGGCCAAATTTGGCATTGTCCAACAAATTATCTTTATATCTATCAACCTTTAAATATCTCTCTCTCTATACAT
>OZ038490.1:1227500-1305000 GCA_964036315.1 Acanthosepion esculentum | reverse complement strand
AGGCTTCATTCCATAATTAATAAATCTAATTGTAAAAGGACTAAAAATCATAGAAGCTATTTATGTCCAACTTAAACGGTCAACCATAAAAGATAACTGTTATTTGTGACTTCACATTCTTAAATACATATAAAAATATTTATTATTTGAAACACATGTTAGTGATACATGACTTGCTATGTTAAACTGAATTTGATTTAGTTTTGAAAAAATAATGAAAATTTCAAAAAATTAATAATTTTTAAATCACATTTCATTTTCCCTTCTCATCCATTTCCTGATGATGACTTATGAGTTGAAACTTTGGGAGGACACAACATGACTTTCAACCAATCAATCCATACAGAACAGCTACATCTGTGAAAAAAATAGTTGGACATTAGTAAAAAAAAACTTTCTTAAATATAATAGAAACAACATCTGTCTCTATTTCTGAGATGAGGTGTAATAACTATTTACACTATTTACATTGTTCAGACTGTTGTCTTCATCTTTATTGACATATTCATGATTTTGGGGCTGTTGTACACACTGGTCTTCTTCAGGATCTCTCTATATTTCTGAGATGAGGTATTTTAACAATTTACACTGTTTACATTGGTCGGACTGCTGTCTTCATCTTTATTGACATATTCACAATTTTGAGCCATTGGACACACTGGTCTTCTTCAGGATTTCTCTATATTTCTTAGATGAGGTATTGTAACTATTTACACTATTTGCATTGGTCGGACTGCTGTCTTCATCTTTATTGACATATTCACAATTTTGAGCCATTGGACACACTGGTCTTCTTCAGGATTTCTCTATATTTCTTAGATGAGGTATTTAACAATTTACACTATTTACATTGGTCGGACTGCTGTCTTCATCTTTATTGACATATTCACAATTTTTAGCCATTGGACACACTGGTCTTCTTCAGGATTTCTCTATATTTCTTAGATGAGGTATTGTAACTATTTACACTATTTGCATTGGTCGGACTTTTGTCTTCATCTTTAATGCCATGTACACAACATGGTCCAGTTGATAAAAGTTGTTGGTTGATGTAATCCATTGACTTGACCCAAATGGTTGTGAGTTCAATACCTGACCACAGCAGAGACTAACAAAAGCTTGGAGAGTTGAGTTAAAGGGAAATAACTGAAACTGAGATATCTGGAATAGACATAACACGTGGAGCTAGCACAATCTACCCTAGTGGATGAAATAAAGGGTTCAGTTCGAAAATCCAATCACCTGAAGAAGGTCAGTGCATACAACAGCCGAAACATGAACAATGTAAATAGTGTACATAGTAGAAACAAATATAGAAAGAATAACTGCTGCCCAAAGTCGAAGTCAACTTATTTTATATTTGTCTAAAAACAAATTTTATATATATCTAAATACTTTTATGTCTAAACACTTTATATATGTCTAAACACTTTATATATGTCTAAACACAAATTGTCATTTCTGTAACTCCTTATTATCTGGATGTTATAAGGAACAGTTTTGAAAAGTTTTCAATCCAGCTCACTTCTGCCTAAATCTGTCTAAATAAATATTATTGGAAAGTGTGTTTGGTTCGACCAAGAACTTCTCAGCATTCCTAATTAAGCCAAAGTTCTTTCTCAACTCCTCCTCTGATGACAATGATTGTGGAATTCTTACTGTCTTGTCAGGAAATATCTCCTTTTCATTTTTCTGGCTTTGGCTTGTCAGAATCTAAATTTTTAAAAGCAGATATAAATTCTTTCTATACAAAGATGATGAATTTAAAAAATATCTGAAATATTATTTACATATCACAATATTTTAAAATTTGAATTAAAAATAAGTAACACAAATGAAATATTTATTAAAATATGGTCTTAAAAATTGCTATGCAAATTAGATATTACTGCTTATGTTGTAAACACCATTGGTTATATATATATATATATATATATATATATAACATAACATAATGTGTGACGTCAATTGTTTACATTTGGTTATGCTTTGAGCAGATATGAATGTACGTGAGAGATTCATGGAAGATTGAAGTTTAAAAACAGTAAAATCGACCTTGTTAATCAAATGATCCTCCGTGGCTCAATTGGTTGAGGCAAGTCAGGCTAAATGACAGTTCCGTATAGGATACAGGTTCGATTCCTGTCAGAGGATGAATATTTTCTATGAAAACTTCTCAGACATTGAGGCCAGTAAATGTTATAATACTGTTTATTATAGAACAGAGCATTTACTTAAATATTTGTATCTATAAAAAGAATGTATAAACATAAAAATGTCTTAAAATATATAAATATATATATATATATATAGTATTGTATTTTGTTGATGTTATAAAGATTACCATTTCATTTCCAACCTCCATTTTGGCTATTCCTCATTCAGTAACCCTCTCTAGATTACAACAGTAGGACTTCTAGTTTTCTTCAGATTGCCTCACATTAAAGATTAAATAAATTTGGTGAGAAGAGGCATCCTTGTCTTATGCTCCTTCCTATTTTTGTGTATTTACTCAATTCATTTCTATCTGTCTACAGTCAGTTTACTCACAATATATTCTAATATCTTTACCAAATAAATAAAGTTTTCCTAGCTGTTAGAGAGTATGAAATAATAACTCCCTTTACCTATCCCCTACAAATTTGGGCAAGCTGAGGAAAAAAGTCTATGTGAAATTTTCTTTGGACGAATGAAAACCTTGACTTCACAGAGATTGGTCATTGAGCCAAGAAAAAGAAAGAAAATAGCAAACCTATGCAAAATTCTTTTTGATATAAAATGAGGAAAAAAATTAAATTAACAAGAGGAGAGTTTCTAAAGTTGTGTGAAAGGTTTCATTTCTGTTTAGCATCCAGCATTCAAGTTCTTGCTAGTGTCAAATTACTCCCCAATTATATTATTGGCTTTTAACCAAACACAAGGCAATTCAAAGAATTTTCCTTCAACAATCCAAGAAAGCTAAGTATTTCAAACTCTCACTCCATCTACTTTTGAACATATATATCCTTTCCGTGAGCAACAAACTCTTTTACTTTTGTTTTGAACATTTTTGAATATTATTTTGTGTCAGATCATTTAATCTGTTGTATGAACATTCCTCTTCATGAGAATTCATTAAAACTATGGACTTCAAAAATTTCTGATTTATTTTCCTGAAACAGGCTACTGACAAGCATATCAATTTGTAAATAAATTCCTTATCTTTTTTTGTTAAAATTACTTTCCTCAATTTTATCATCCTCCATTTATCTTCTTGGCTTGGGTAAATCAATTGTTCATTTTAACCCTGAAGCCCCATACTGCTATAACTGTTCAAATAGTTCTTTGTATCCTACCTTATCAAATACTTTTTTATAGTCTTCAAAATATATACATACTTCTGCTTTTATATCTTTCTGATCATAAATATTGCATTTCTTGTTCCAGTGTCTTTCACAACATCACATTGATCTTGTTCTATTTCCAGTTTAATTCTGCTATGAACTCTATTCATCAGAATCTGAGTGATAAGCTTATTTATGTGGCTCCTTAACTTGATTGTCGAATGGAACTCACATTCATTTGCACATCATGATTTCTTTGCCAGTGCCCCGAAGATGGATCTGCTAAGGTCTTCCAGTATGTCACCACTGCCATTTCTGTGAATTGGTGACAGTATTTCTGTTACAATCCCATTTCTTCCAATTTATTTTGGCCAGTACAAACAACTTTCATATTTCAAATGCTTCTATTCTATTTCTTTGTAGGTTTCTCACTTTCATAATGAAAGAGTTCTCCAACATTTGTTCAATTTATTCTTATTTTATGTGCTGGTCCCACAAGTCTTTTTTTCTTTTTCCATTGTGAGCATTTCCTCTTTTGCTCTCATGCAGCCTGTCAATGTGTATATTGTTTTTCCTGTTATGTCTTTTATTATATTATAGATGTCTGCTGCATCTATGATGATTATTCTTTCTATACTGCTTCCTCTTCATTGATTCATCCTCTTTTGCTTATTTGTATTTGTTCCTAATACTTCTGTTTTATGTTCTATATTATGTACCATTCCTGGGCATTGTTTGCTGCCTCTTTTTAATCATCTCAAGAATTTTATGTTATGCGTTTCTGCTTTTTGTTTATTTTGGAAAACCTTCTATGCTGATGTTACAAGAGCTTCACTTAATGTGCTTCACTTTGAAGTCACATCCAAGTTATTATATTTGCTTTCAGATCTCAGTATACATGTTGGGTCATTCAAGAGTTTGTCATATTGTTGTTTCGGTATTGATTTGGTTTTCTTGAATTTCCATAATTTTTATAATGAAATGAAAGGTTGCCACTTCCATTGTTAGCACTAGGATATGTTTTACAATATTTAACTGTGTTTCTGAATCTTCTGTTGATTGTTATGTAGCCGATCTGCTTCTTCCTCCTACATGTTTTCATATGCACCTTAGGTGCTCTTGAAGACACTTTTTGGTTATTAGGTATGCTATATTTCCATTAATATTAAATAATTTTGTATTTTCTGGAGAGATCTTATGCATTGTATAGGAAAGTGTGATTACTGATATTTTCATATAAAATGCTTGACCAACATTTCTATATGAAAATTTGAAGAAACAAAGTTTGGCTTTCTAAAGGTTATAATAACTAAAGAATGAAACAGAATGAAAGCTATGTATTTATAACTCCATGCATATAAATGACATGATGCAAGGTCAGTTATTTAATCTGCCTGTTCTTATACTGTGCATGATATAGAAGATGACGCCAGATCAAATCTTTAATGTAGATCTTGTCAAAAGGAACATGCAGATATCAGGGAATTCTTTTTCTCTCCCCTTTATCTGTATTGGAAAGAAGCTGTCTGTGGTAGAATTCTCTATGCCTAGTTGATGTTTCGTTATTCTTGACCAAGATAATAAGTATGGTGGAATATTATGGAATTCATGATAAATCTGTAAGAAATGGAGTCTGATTTGACCAACTGGAATTGGATGTTTGATCTCATCAACTCAGTAAAAAGAGTCAAATGTACCAAATTCAAATGCATTACATTCAAAATTTTCATGACGCTTTGTTTGAATGTGCATCAAATGACTTTTGTTCGCAGTTACCTTGCCAACATTTAACAAACAAAACAAACAGGAAACACCTAGAAACATAATAAAAGTTTCTTAGCAGTTTTACATAATTTTCCTCCCATTAGTGCACATGAAACCTGGCCGAAATATCGTGTTTGTTTTCATGAGATTTTTGTTTGCCAGCTAATAAGATATAAGTTTTTCCAAAGGATGACTTATCCAAAACCTCGGATTTGATGGATCACATCTTTAGAGTTTGACCATTCACCCATCATTGAATTTAGTCTAATATTTTGGTTTTTCCAAAAAGAAAGACTATCAACTCAATTAGCAAATACAGTATTTTATATTTTGTTTGTCTCCTTTTTTCTTTCCATCTCTCTTTTCTGTTTCCTTCTCATCTCTTTCTTTCATACTCTGTCCTTTCTTTTGTTCTCTCCATTAAAATTTCAACATTGAAAAAAATCATAAATTTTGATTTGTGTTTGAGAATAGTTTTTATGACACTATTTGATCTAATAATCATTCAAATAATTTCCTTCTGTTAATGCAATAAAACAAGCAAATTATTTTTCTCTCTACTGACCTTCCATATATGACCAAATTTTATAAACATTGCAAAGAAATGTCTGAGAAACCAGGAATAGTAGAATCAATCTAGTTTCTTTGTGGAAAAAACAATCCCAAAAAGATGAAAATCAAAAAGAGTTTTTTTTTGACCATTGACATTTAGGTCCCAGATTTTTCTTTAATCTTAAAAAACTAAAAGAATTTATCCCCTTTTTTGAGACTCTCTTCATCTGTTAAAGAGTGTCTGTAATTGTTTCTGCTTTCTTTGCAAAACAAGAAGAAATAAAAGAAAGCTTTTTGAACCTTTGTTTTTGTTTTCATTCTTCCAATATTTTCTTATTTTTAACTTCCAAGAGCCTAACAAGAATTTCAGTGCATAGAAACTCAAAATAACAAAAATAAAAATTTATAATCTCTGAGAAAAAAAAATTATCATCAAACAAAAAACATCTGTCTGAATTTCCAAGATAAGGAGTTATTATGATTTAAAATCAGGCTAATTTCCTCATCTTTTTTGTCTAATCAAAGCATTTTGGTCATTGTACCTTTGGCTTTCTTCAGGTATCTGTCAATCCAGTCAACCTTCAAGTAATTTCAATCTGAACCCTTAATTTAATCTATATTGTTATTTATTCACATTCTCTTGGATTCCTGTCTTCTTTTAACTTCACAATGAATTCTCAGAGTGTCACAATGAAAGAGCCTCACTTTGAAACCTGGCACCATTTTTTTTTCATCAAAAGTAGAAGAGATGCTTCAGATCATGTGTGGCTAATATAATGGGGTTAAATGTCATTTCCTGTTGACTAATTTACAATATTTGCTATTTTTCTCCAACATTCAACTTAGGGATGCTTCCTTTTCCCCCCTTTCTCTTCGGTAACCTTCTTGACTTTTTCATTTTATTTTATTCATTAGGCTGCCTTGTTGATATCACTCAGTCATTTTACAATAACAACTTTATTTTTCACACATGAAGGAACAAGTCTCATTAAATTTTTAAGTTGCATAAAAAAGAAATAGAAAGAAAACTTGATATATTTAAAGTTTCCTTATCCAAATTGCTTTTCTGATTCTCTCCAGCCAATTACTCTGAGGATAGTTAAATTCCATATAATGCAGATAAATAAAAAAAAACTGTTTTCTTCATATTTATGATTGGTGGGGTTGGGTAATGAATTTGTCATTGATTGACAGATTTGCTTTCCAAATGCTTCTTGCTTGTCTTCCTTTTTATTGAACTATTTATTCTTTGAATTCTGATTTACTTCCACTTTAAATGCATCTTTTATTTGCTTGATCTTCTGATAAACAACAGCAGGATCCTCTAAAATGCCATTAAGTTGTCAAGAAGCTGCAAATAAACATGCTTTCCAATATGGATGCTGCATTTGTTAGTTTGGAACTTGCCTACTTTTTTCTGAAAAAGGAGAGGATCCAAGTAATAAAAATGGTGTTATTTGAACCAATGTTGCGGTTTTCTGGTGGTATGATTTGGTTGTCAGATTGAGTTGCATTGTAGCAAGAAATACTCTTGTAAAACATTCATCATGTTGGTCATTAATAAAGCAAATTATTTTTTTATTAAATACTATGATATCTCTCTTATATGTCATCCACTAAACATTATTATGTCTGTATTTACCAGTGTAAACAATGTCATCAAAATCTAATGAACTGAATCCTAGTATGACAGATAGGAGGCTGATCTTGAAAAAATGTTGTCAAAGAGCTGGAAGCTTTATCATGGCTGAAGTTGAAAAATTTGGAAGCTTGGTAAAGGTAGGATATTAATTTGGGATATTAATAAATGAAGAAGCTTTGAAAAAATGGAAACTTCATGAAAGTGGGAACTTGGAAGATACAAATATGAAAATATCTATTTATATCTCTGACATTTTCCACTTCATAATTTCTTTGATGTGAAAAAGGTTTGCTTAATTTAAACAACATTTTATTTTCTTACTTTTAAGTTTTAAATTTTAGAAGCAACATAAAAACTAGAAATAATAAACAAGCAAAGGTCATTAAATTTTTTGATTTGAAAACCTGAATGTAACCTGTATATTTGTATAATATTTATGTAAATAGTCTTTGAAAAAATCTAAGAAAAGTCACTTCCATGAAAAAGTTAGGATCAAGTACCATATGAAATAAGGATGTCAGATAGTGAAGATTGTTAATTCTCTCAAAAGTCTTTTCTAAGAATAGAAACAAGAGTGTCTTACTAAAAAGTCATAGAACATCTGGAACAATGAAAATATATACATTAACATCCTGGCATTTTAATTTGACTAAGATCCATTACCAAGGTTTCATGTACACAGGCGCTCTTGACACTTAACCCTTTGAGTCCTGACCACCGCTTTACCAGTGGTATAGAAAAGTGATGTAATGCCCAGCCACTGGTTGAACAGTGGTAGAGAAAAATTACTTAATGCCCATCTACCAGTTGAATAGTGAGTAAACACTTGAAACTATTTTCATATCTACCTTGAAACATTACGTACCAATTATTTGGGAATTTTGACTCAGGAGCTCAGGAAGAAGAGTTAAAATTGTTCAGGAATGCAGGGCTTAAAGGGTTAAAAAAATATAAGTATCTGGGACACATAATAAGGAATGAAGACATAGAGAATCTAACACTGAAGGTGAGAAAAGTCGAGGGAAACAGCAGGTCACCAAGTTTGTGTGAATGGATGGCAAAACAACAAGAGATATAGTGGGATGGTAAAGGGTTAAAATTTACTTTGAATGAAAAAGGAAGGGCCATGATCATCTATGTCCTGAAAAGATTTAGCACATGAGAAAAACATGAAATTGTAGCTGGATTATTTATTGAAATTGGACCATTTCTGGTTCTTTTTTTTGTTTTTTAAACAAACTTCTCTACAGGAAGAAAACACAAATTGATCCACTTATGTCACTATTGGTAATGGTAATATTAGTCGTTTCCCTACAAGGAAACATTTGACATTCTTTGTTCAAGCAGCCAGTACTGATTTTGGTTGAAATTTATAAGATTTTTTGCTTAAAAATATTTTTTTAGGTAAACAGTTTTCTTGACTTCATTAGTGGTTATCAGTCTTCCCAGTATTGACAAGGGGTTTCCTTCCTGAACTTTTATTTGAATTGGTGTGGAATGTTAATATCTTGATTACTAGTAAAAGTTTTCAGTCAACACTGAGAAAGAATCCATCTCAGCTGATTATGGAGATGATAAAACAAGTCTAATTGCATTTTCTGTCTCTGATATGAAAAACCAATTAAAAAATATTGCCATTGTCAATTTCTAAATTAAAACCTTCATTGGTTTTAGTCTTGAAAGTTTGACTTATCAAGTAGAGTCATCTGGTTGTTTAGTACTTTGGCACAAGACCACAAGTATTGGCTGCTGTCAATGAGGATTGAACTCACTACACAGAAATAATGATTGGCAAAACTAGCTTGTCTTATCGTCAGATGGTCAGTGACATGGTTAAATTGTGTCTTAAAATTGAAATTAAAATGAAAACATTTTTCTTATTTCAAAAGTAGTTATGAAGGGGACTTGGAATCAATTCTTGCCAAGTATTACAAATATTTCTAATTAAACAATTTATGTCATTCATTGATTTAAAAGCTTATTTTATCATTTATTATTAATGTATTTAACTTGTAAATTTATTGCATTGCAATCTATTCAACAGCATGTTTGACCTCGTAAGGCACATGTCACAATAATGTATTAGTTCTGATTGTGGTCCATTGAATACAAGGAACATAGTTAGGGAACCAGAATTTAAACATATGTGTGATTAAGTGTTTTTAACCAACTGTCAGTTCAGGGAATTAGTCATTATATGCAGAGATACTAAGCCTTTGTGATCATGAGGAGGAAATTTGAACTTCCCATTTTTTTTACTTTTATATTTATAATAACGTTATCTTTTAAATGGAATCCTGTTTTTAAACCAAAAATGTTTATCTTTTGTCTGGGAATATATTACACATTGCAAAGATAGCATTTCACTTTAAAAAAAACAAAAACATGACTGGAACAATTCTCCAACTATACAAAACTTGTGTTTGTCATGAATCATGGAATTTGGGTTTGTCTTAATAATTCTGTCTAGGACATTCGTTTCAAAATGAAATGCAGTAAAAGTTTGATATAAGAAAGAGAAATTTCAAATTTCCACAGGCAATTCAGTTCTGGCTTTATTGTCCTTGGTCCACCAAATTACAGAGCCCAAAAGGATAAGAGATAAATTCCTGAAAGTGCTTTTTACATTTAGAACAATTGCAAGTTAGTTGGGATTGAGATGTTTGTGAATTATCAAAAGGTTCAAACCTGCTTTCTTTGTTCTGCCATCTTTAGGAATGAACAGTTTTCAATAAAGTGAATCGACTTTAACTTGGTTATAAATTTGTTCATTTTGCCTCAGGTCCCAGTCTCTCTCTCTCTCTCTCTCTGCTATGTGGTGGGGGCTGAACTAGGAAGACCGAGAAGCAGCTTGAATTATTAGTCACAACCTACTTTTAGAAATTCCAGAGATGGCAATTGATGAAACAATTCCTTAAGTTCTTGAACAATAATTTCCCCCCTCATCTAAATGTCTGCTGTTTATCTAGAATGCAATCAATACCAGGAAAGAATCATACTAAGTTGAAGTCTTGGGACTGCCTCAAGCCAGAAGCAATCAAATTCTGGCATCATTCTCTACTGAAAAATAAATATATTTCAATGTTTCATGTCATTTGTAATCTTTGGCTCAATTCTCTTAAAGGAAACATTGTTACTGACACTTGTTCTTTATATTTGCTCAGCTGATCCTGCTTCAAGCAAATTTTTATTTCTTCCTAATTAGCCTATTAATTCAGTGAAGCAATTAAAAATATAAATCATAGAAAATACAGCATTCATTTTTTTCTTTTTTGGAGACTAAGGTCATCAACTTTGAACTCAGTATTTTGTCCCTATCTGCTTTGGAATTTATAAGACAAACAATTAATTATTAAAGGCGCTTACAACCACTTGCTTTGCATCTTTCAGTAAAATTTCTTGGATGCAAAAGCTATGTGAAATTATTTAGCACAACTCTCTTTTTATTTTTATCTTCCTACCTGTTGAAAAGTAGCATACTTCCTGCCCTTCCCTACTACTGTGGAAATGGACTGCTCCTACTTATAAATATGGCAAGTAGCCACATTAGAGAAGGATTTGAGTTGTATTTGATTTACTCAAGTTTTTCTGTTCTATGTATATTAAACCTTTGTTTCCCCCTACCTAGTCTTCTATTCCTTTGATACACTAACTACAGCCTTCCTAATTCTTGGCTATTTTGAACCAACAACATTATATATAGCACAATGTTTTCTATGAAAACATAAATTGTGAATTTGTTTAAAATCTTTAATTATAATCCAAAATAGATTATTTTCTCAAATATAAATTTACATCCCCAACGATAATCTCAATTTTAGCATATCCAATATATGGGATGAATTTTTATTCATTGACCATCTTTTCCATTATTCAATGTGTTGTAACCTAGGGAAGGTTATTGAATAGAATAATCAAACAAATGTTGGTAATGAACAATAATACTTAGGACACAAACAACACGCATATGATTCACCAGTGGCACGTAGAAGTAGTCAACTGCTAGAAGTGATTCAAGTGAATACCAGAATGAATATGCAACTCTAGACCAACATACAATATTTACTACTGTATTTATGTGAATAGGGAATCTTCAAGTCTAGACCAACATACAGTATTTACTATTCTATTTATGTGAATGGGGAATCTTCAAGTCTAGACCAACATACAGTATTTACTACTGTATTTATGCAAATGTGGAATCTCCAACTCTAGACCAACATGCAGTATTTACTACTGTATTTATGTGAATTGGGATATACCAATTATATCATTCATAAGTATGCTACAGTACATTGTTTATTCATTGACAGTATTATATTTTGATAATATTGCAGGAAGGCAAATTATTAACTTTCTGGTTATTGTAACTCATTTTCAGTATTCATTCTCTTGTAACTGTTCAACATGTTCTGTATACAATATATATATATACAAGTATATAATGTAATATATATAAATATATGTGCTTTTGACCCTTGGTTGTCCATCATAGATTTCAGCTTAAAATAGCCCCCCTGTCAAAGAAAGCTTGGTGAATCAACAGAGTTACTATTTTTACTTCCATTTCATCCCTGGAGTTCTTGAATTTGATCTTTTGTGGAAGCCATTCACTGCCTCATCAACTCTTGGGATATGAAAGTCTGTGTGACTAAGCAGAACATGAAAAAATCATTACAAACCTGAGGAGTTGATTGGCCCTCTCCAAATATAGCATTCTGATTACATCCAGGGTTCAATTCCTGAGAAAGATGTCAATAAAACAAAATATTAGAACAATGTCACTTGATGTTATTAAATTCTCTGGGTACATTGTCCTTTCAGGACGTAGGATGTCATACTTCTCCACAGCTTGCTTTCTTTTACTGTTGTCACCAATCACAGTGTAAGAAAAATTTTAACTTTTTTGTCTTTCGTCAATAAGTGTCATTTCCTAATTGCTTGTGTCTAGAAAACAAAGGAAATGACTATTATTGCCTTCAAACTGCTTTTGTGACCTGGACATTGATGTTTTGAAACTAACCTATTTTCCGTTACATTCCAGACAGATTCAATGCTGAGTTTCTGCAATAGAACTTTCTATAAGTTTCAAGAATTTTCAAGAAGTTCCTAAACTTGTGAGAATTTCTAGAACCTTCTGGCAACACAGATGGCAGGAGAAATACAGGGAATGTAAGCTCAACAGTTCAGTTTACTTCTGAGCCTCCAAGTGCAGACAAGTTGTCATTGATAGCATGAAGAGGTTGTAAGCATGTGGCAGATGCATTTTGCTAAGTCTGCAGTGAATTTATCAAAACAAGACCTTCTGTCATCCATCACCCCAGGGTCACACTGCCCTGAGCTCTCTGTACCCATTCACCCAAAGAGAGAGCAGCAATCCTTAGAAGAGAACAGCAATTCAGGAGTGGGTAAGGGGATCTCAGGGCAGTGTGGCACTGGGGCACTGGGGTGATGGATCATAGAAGGTTTGGATATATGATAGCAGGCGCTTTCTTTCAATCTTGAAATTTTGAAGGGTCCACCATACAGAAGAAGCAATTATTTGAGTGGTGAGTTGGTTCCCTCCAAATTCATGTGATTGCAGATTTTATGGTTCTATTTTCCCATCTGTACGATCTCGTAAAAGAGTAAAATAAAAAATATAAGTATATAAAAATAAAAATATATTTCACCTAGTGTTACTGAAAAATTCTAAAAAAATTACATTTTTTATTTTGGAATTTTAAAAAAATTGTGTGCTGGACACGTAAAATTCAGATTTTGGACTGCAATTAATGTAGCAAATCTCATGAAAATACAGAATCTGGAATACTAAACATTCCTTATATTATTTTGTTAATGATTCAATACAGAAAACATCCACGATACTGTAGACACTAATATGCAATTGTTTAAAATTTTTAATACATATTTTTCAATAACACTGCTTAAAAAAATAAAAGTAAAAAAATATTTAAATTAAAAAAATTCCAAAACTTTTACATTTAAAAATTCCACTATCCAAACAAGCAAAACTTTCCATCTTACCTTCTTGAGTTCTTTTGCAGAGTTTGCAGGTGAAATAAGGTGCCCTGTGTTTGTCTTGATACATGACAGGTGTGCTAAAATATCCCTTGTAGGCCTCACAAATTTTAGCAGATGTTACCAATGAGTAATATTTTGCTCTTGTCTTGATAAATTCACCAAAGACATAGAAAAATGTGTCTATCAATAAAGACTTGCTGCACTTGGACAGCTAGAAGTAAACTAAACTGTTGAACTTAAATTTCCTGTATATATTCTAGAAATTCTTGAAACTTTAGGAACTTCTTGAAAGTTCTGGAAACCTCTAGAAATTTCTCCTTCAGCAAATCAGCACTGAATCTGTGTGGAATGTAATGGAAATTAGGTTAGTTTCAAAATATCCATGTTCAGGTCACAAAATCAAAATTTGAAGAGAATATTAGAATAATAATTTTTCTTTTGAGATAGAAGCAATTAAAAAATAACACTGACCGAACACGAAATTGATTTTAACATGGTTAATGTATAATTCACACCTTGGGTTTTATCTTTTGCTTACAATTAAAGTTTAATCCTTTTTTTTTTCTTGCTTTTCTAGTTGTTCTTTTGCCTTTTCTTCTGAATCTGACGTCAACACAGTATCATCTTTATCAAGTAATACAATGCAAATGTATGAAATGAAGGGTCTTATTTGAAAACTCTTATAATTTTACTGATGTAACATACACTTTTTTATTTTTACAATAACATTTACCCTGTACAAGGCCCAAGCGCCACTCAAGGTAGACGATTACAGTGTAAGAGGTCCAGTTTATGGAGATACGTAGGAAAGATAATGATTGAACAGGTTAAGAGTGTAGTGAATGGAGAAGCATCCTCTTGGGCATTAGTTCCACACAACAGTGGTTTGTGAGAAGCTGCTTGATTGGAACTTAGGTCTCGCCAATAGAATAGAGAGAGAGCAAGGTTGGTTCACTACATGGCAAGGTTTTAACCATGAAGGTTAGAACTGGTGGAACAAAGGAATATATTTCATCTAAACAATCTATATGAAAATAGTAGCAAGAGGCTGGCAACATTTCATCTGTGGGAAAGGGGTTGTAGGGCGGAAAATAATTCATCCCCCATAAGGATGCAAACACACTTTTGGAGTCTATTGAGATTGTAATGTTAAGATTGGGAAACTCTTGTCCATATATGGCATCAGTACTCCATTTTCAATCTGATCTGGGAGAGGATAGCAGGAGGAGTCAGGAATTATTGGAAACAAATATTTTTCAAGCATCTTTGATGATGGACCATATATACAAATTCCACTTGAGTTCTGGGGTGAGCTTAAGTCCCAATAGGCACTCAAGGCATGAGAGAACATGTGTTTTTCATGATAGGTGAAAATTCACAGTCTACTCGATGATGATGGAACGTCACTAGTTCAGTTATCGAGGCATTGAATGTGACCTGGCAATTTTTACATCCACTGAGCTGTTAAAGCTCGATCAAAAGAGAAATCAGCTACCAAGCTCTGGTCATGTAGAGTTATGGAGGTGCACCTATACACTTTTTTATCAACAGCATAGATATTCACAAAAGATCTGAGTATACTCTTAGGCAGATTATTTATGTAAATTAGAGAGTTGGATTGAGAAGCAAGCCTTGGTGGACAGCTGCATTGGTTGCTTGAGGCTTCAAGAACTGGCTTTTAACAACTTCTTTCAGGGGCCTACCCATTAGGAAGGACTGAGAATTGAGAAGACTCATGTAGTGATTTCATAACTAGACTTGACTAAGGTGTGACAGCTGAACAGGAAAGATATTGTGATGGAATAAGACTTGTAGAATTTTTGTTTACTGATCACTAACTTAAACCCTTTTTTTCAATAGCTGTTTATCTAAAAGTTTCAATTATTATTATTCTTTTGAAAACTTAAGATTTGTTTAAAATATGAGACATAAAAAAAAATAATTTACTTTTTATTTTTAAAATTAAATTTTTCATTTGTTCTCTTGACATTATCGAATTAATTATGCTATGGCGACATCATTTCTTATTCCAGAAATATCTATTAAATATGCATTTGACATTTGAGTTTTCTAAATTAGACGAATTCTGAAATATAAAAAGAAATCCAGTTTGCACCAGATTCTTTTTTTTTTTTACTTTGGGACATTTTCACTGACCTGCCAACTGAACAAATTGTTGATCATAAGATATCCTACAGCTGTTTAGGAACATCTGTTTATTTCCTTAGGCAGAATCTAACATGGTTAAGTATTACAACAAAAATACCTCCAAGGTAAAGATATCACAAAATAACCTAACTTTAAGCTAGGACCTGTAAATGCAAATGAAAGTTTGACTGAAGTGTCAGGGGTGAAGAGTATAGGTCAGTGGTTCCCAACCAATTTTAGGCCATGCCCCACTTTGATATTTCTACAATTCTGGTGCACCCCTTGTAATATTTAATTCTTACATATTCAAAATTTTACTGTAATTCATATGAAGCAATCTTAAAAGGCCATTAACGTGGTCTCTAAACAAGCCTCCAAAGACTATGGCATCCATGAAAGAGAAAAATTAAAAAAAACAAAAAGACAGTTAAATATATATAGTTTCAAAACATATAATAGAGAACTGAAGGGCAGAAATATAAAATATTTGAATGAAAGCTTATTCTGTAATATACTTTGATCATTTTAATCATGAAATAATAATGCAAAATGAAATTTGAGCTCACGTTGGTATAGTAAGCTGAACGATGCACTTCCTACACATGCCCCACCAAAATATTACCATACCCCGCCGGTGAGGCATGCATCCCTTACTGGGAATCACTGCGATAGGCTGAAACTGTCCTTTTATTTTACAATGTAAATTTAGTTGTAGAATGACATTGATTTTCAAACATTTCTCAATGATTTTAATCAGGGCTTTTACATTTTTAATATTTTTAATTCTTCCTTTAAAAGTTTTTTTTTAATAACGTGTCCCTTCAGGATGTAGGCAATCATGGCTCTCAACTGATCTCTTTGCTTTATTATCTGTGAATTACCTAGACTTCTTGAGAAAGAGAGTGGAGTGGTTTCTTGTTTTCCTGAGAGCTTTGAATTTAGAGTAGTCCTTCTCTGAGACTGACTTTCACCCAGAGTTAGATCTGCTATTTAACCTCTAGCTGGGGAATACAATTTGGACTCATGCCTTTCCCAATGACATTAGGGCAAAAATAAATGCAGCAGAATAAGCTGGGGTTTGAACTCAGTTCACCAATTATACTTTTCACAAATTTGTTTTATTTTTTGTTAGATGGCATTTTCAAAGTTTGTTTTATTTTTGTTAGATGGTATTCCGTCAGTTATGTGCCATGCGTCATACACGTTTAGGCGATCATGTATCTTTCGATACGTGACCGACCAGGCAGATTTTTTTCCCGCAGTAGGTTGCCATTTCTTTGGTAGACCTGTTGCCATCCAAGGCTATAGAACCAGGTCTGTCCTGCTATTTACCCATAGCTGGGGGGAAAGAAGAGGATTCAGACCTTTCCCAAGGGTATTAGCACATAAGTGAACGTAATAGATTTGACTGGAATTCGAACTCGGCTCTCCAATTTCTCAATCTGAGCATCTCTCCTTCACTTCCCCATGCCTTCTTTCATTGATCACTGGTTTAATTAGGAGGAAGTACTTCTTAAAGTCAATTGTTTCCCTCTCAAGAATGTGTTCATTGTAGAGGAATTCCTCATCATATACATTGCATTGTTATGGTTCTATAGCCTTGGATAGTAACTGATATACCTCAGAAAGAAATGGCAACCTACTGCGGAAAAAAATCTGCCTCGTCAGTCATGTATCGAAAGATACATGATTGCCCAAGCATGTATCATGCATAGCACATAACTGAATCAATAAAAAGCAGCTGCAATTAATTAAGAGAAAGGATCTAATATTCCATTTGGTTAATGCTGGACAACGTATCTTTCATGACAGTGCAAAAATTGTTGCACTTTAAGTGGGAAATTTTCGCTCATTTATCACTTTATTACAGTTTATTTTGATCTTTATAGAATTCTCTCAATGAAAACACTTCTGTTCCCTGGAAAATGACAAAAGGTACCTCAAGCAGTTCTTTGCTGTGGATAACAAAAATGTAGACGGATAGAATTATGAAGTCGGTTTAAAAATATCAGAAGATAGCAGAACATAATGGTAGATATGTTAATTGTCTTCTGTTTTTTTTTTTTAATAAACCAAACTTTTTATACCACTCAGTATATTAGGTGCAGGCAAAGTCTTTCAGAGCCATCTTTTTTATAAACTGGAGACAGAGTTGATGACCCATTTTATCATAATTAAAAAACATTCTGGCAACTTTTGCACGCACCTAATATATGCAGAAAAAATTCAGTTTTGGTTCTTGCTGTCATTTTGACAAAGAGCAACTGGATCGGTTTTAAGTTGAATTTTTTGAAAGGTTTTAAATCAAAATTTCAAATTTCTTTTTCATTCAGATAATGGCATTTCTTCTACTGATGACAGACCAGATTTGCATATTCAAATGTAAACAAAGCAAATGAAAATCAACATATTCTTGAAAAGAATAAAACGCAAAAACTTACCTTCTTTAAACCAAGAAAAAAAGATTTTGCTTTGTATTCTGCACATTTGGGATTCAAATATAAGAAGTTCTTCCTTTGTTGATTGGTGAGAACTTTTACATTTGTTCAATTTTTGTTTGTATATAATGTGCCCCTTGCAATTTTTGTTGGAAAAAAGTTTCAATAGATTTTATTTTCATAATGAGAAAACCCCCAACTTCACAGAAAAAATCTCATTTCTTAAGGGGAAAAGTGTCACTATAAATTTACAGAAAAAACTTCAAACAAACCAGATGCTTTCACAAGCTACTAAACCTTTTAGAAATCTGTAGCTGTTTGAGAAGGGTTATGATATAAATTTCTATCATAAAATGTCTTTGCCAGCCAAATATATAAAAAACAAATTAACATTGCAAATTATTCCAGCTAGTAAAAATCAATCACCAATACATTGATCAGGGAGAAAGTGCTGTCTTAATGAGTTCAAGTAAAATTCTCAAAATATAAAATTCATCGCTGATTTTGACTTTTGATTCTGACAAAACCTTTTTGATGAGACATTACAAAATACTTTGCTACCATATTCACAATGTTTTGGCCATTGTACACTCCGGCCTTCTTCAGGTGATTGGAATTTTGAACTGAACACTTTATTTCATACACTGGCGTAGATTGTTCTAGTTCCACGTGCCATGCCTCTTCCGAATGTCTCAGTTATCTCCCTTTAATTCAACTCTCCAAATCTTTGTTCACCACTGCAGTAGCCAGGTATTGAACTCACAACTCTTTGGGTCAAGTCACTGGATCCAATCAATGATTTTATCCACTGGGCTATGTGGTGAACAAAAACTTGGAGAGTTGAGTTAAAAGGGAGATAACTGAAACATCCAAAAGTGGTATGACACCTAGAACTAAAACAATCTACCCTGGTGGACAAAATAAAGGGTCTCACTTCAAAATGTTCAATCAACCAAAGAAGGCCGGAGGGTACAATGGCCAAAATGTTATGAATATGGCAGATGAAGACAACAGGATCCTCTTTCTTTGTTATAGACTGACAATCTTAACCAAATTACTGCAGCAACAACTAAAATGGATATCACATGTAACTTGAAGAGATAATAATTGCATAATCAAGATGTTGTCATTCCACACTACTTCAAAGAAAAGGTTAGAAATGTTAGACAAATACAAATGACAGCGCATGAGTGAACAGACGAAAGAACAAGTACTGCCACTGAGGCAAAAGGAAAAGAAGACATGAATTGTTAATGTAAAATCTTTTGTATTGCCAATACAGAGGATGTAAGCAGATTGTCTCTTTGTGGTTAAGTGAAGAGACTTGAAGGGAGGGTAGAGTTGGTAGAGCCTGGAGTTGATGTGTGTATCGGGTCAGTTGACCAAGTTCATGGTGGTGACATTGTGAAAAGCTAGTGATCTGGTAGGTAAAGGTTACCCCTTCACTGCAAATTTCTCCCAGTTGTTTATGTGTGGTCTTCTTAAAGGCAAATGCAGTTACTCCTAAACTCATCTATCTTTTCATGTTTCTTCTTTGGCGATGACATGCATGAATGGCTTCTTTTATGTTGTATCTTATATTTTTTGAAGGAGATTTGTTTTGTGGGATGGATGTGATGTCCAGAGCTTCTGTGCAGTGGACAAACTTTTTATTTTCTGTTTTGCTTTCTTAGCATTCACATCCAGCCAACATGTAGAGTGAATCAGAAAGAGATATTTTGAAGTAGAGTATAACAGGAAGAAAGCTTTCATCTGAAAAGGGCAATAACAGATGTGAGATTTGAAAACCTATTTTCTTGAAAATTTCCTTTAATAGAAAGATTTTATGAATTTCAATCAAAAGTCGTGCCAGCTGCCCAATCAATGAATTGCAAATATTTATTGGAATAGATTCATACATGCATGAACTCAAAAATTGCATCAGTGATTGCAACTACAAGGTAACCAAAAAAGTTCTGTCCATTTTCAAAGGAAAAAAAAGAAAACGCTTCACAATATGTGTAACTATATTTAGTCTTCGAAGTAATCGCCATCGACATCCAGCACCTTCTGCCAACGTGTCTCCAGCTGTTCAATGCCCTTGCGGTAAAACTCAGGGGGTTTTGACGCAAAGAACTCCGGAGGGCTTTGCGCAAGTCAGCTTCATTGGTGAAGGATTTCCCATGGAGATGATTATCCAGGGAGTGGAAGAGGTGGTAACAGGATGGTGATAGGTCAGGTGAATAAGGTGGATGGCACAAAGTCTCCCACCCAAGTGGCTGTATGGTATCCCTGACCACACATGCGACTAGCGGCCTGGCGTTGTCATGGAGGAAAAGCACACCTTTGCGATTCACCAGTGCTGGCTCCTTCTGGTGCAATGCCTGTTGCACACATTTCAATTGCTGCGAGTATAGGTCTCCAGTGACCGTTTGACCCGTTGGTAGCAGTTCATAATGAACCACTTGACGACCTGTTCACCAGACACAAAGCATAGGCGGTCTTGCAGTGTGAGGGACAGCATCCTGAGGAGACAACCAATGTCTGGAACGCTTAGGAGTTTCGTACAGAACCCACTTTTCATCACTGGTAAGCACTCAATTGAATAAGAATGCAGTACGGTGGCGAGAAAGCAGCGGTATGCAGGCTGCCACTCATTGTCACTTGTGGACCTCCAACAGCGTTTGCGGAACCCACTTGCTCAGTTTGTATGTCTTATGTAGGTGGTGCAGGTGAAGTCTGTTTCATCAGAAACGTTGAACTGTCTTGCAAGTTCACCACACATTAGACTACTGTCCTCTTTAATGGCCGCCTTCAGGACTCCGTCATTCAAGACCTGTGGTCGTCCACTCTGAGGCTCATCATGGAGAGACAAATCTCCTGAATTTTCGAAACCAATGCCTTGTAGTACATTCATCCATAGCACTATCCCCAAACACTTGACGTATGCGGCGACTTGATGCAGCTGCTGATAAGCCCACTTTGAAGTCATAAAGCAAACAGCCCCGAATGAGATCTCTAGACACTTCCATCCTTCTCGCAGCTGTCTGGCTTATAATTGATGGCCGGGCATGGTGCACATGTTTTTTTTATAATGTCTGATGTTCCTACTTCTGGCTGTCCGAATTTGAAAACAATTGATACACGCATTTCGTATATATTTCAACTTCATTCAATGACTAATCAAAAAACGGACAGAACTTTTTTGGTTACCTTGTAGAATTCAGATTTGGTTTACACATGTTATTTTGCTAATATTTATCACTTATACTGATATACATCTCTTTTAATAATTTCACCCCAAGCAAGGTTATAAAGCCACTAAGATGTGCAAAGGGTTAACTGAATATCAGAGAATATGTGAAAAATATATTATTATGGAGAGAGAGAAATAAAAGAACAGGTTTTGGCTTGATTGGTTTTACATCATTTTTTCAACCTCAATGGGTCATTTAATGTCAACAACATTTTTATTGCTGGTCATATTTTGGTTTCAAAACGTATTACTGGTAATAATGTATTGCTGATAATAATTTTTATTCAAAACTTCATTGCTGGTAATAAAACCTATTTTCACATGTTTTGATCCCAGTTTGGGGGGTTTACTATTTGCCTGTAGCTGGGACCCTAACAGGTGCTACCACTCTGGGTCAGGATGGACCTGGGAACACCAGCAATTAAGAGGCGGTTCCACGCTCCTCAAACCTTGCTGTTGGGTGTAGTTTGTCATCTTTCTCAGGATGTGGATGTAGTTTATAGTCTTACCCAGGACAGAAAAGAACAGGAATTAAGAAGATAAAAGATAACGACTGACATTGCTTTTCAATTTTTGAAGATCAAAGTTAAATTCGAAGTAAGAAGCTAGAAGAGAGTTTCAAAAGTGAAAAACAAGTTGCCCTTGTGAGAAGTGTGACAGAAGAAACACTTAGCAAAGAACTTACAGTTACATCTAGCCATTTCAACTGTAAAATGATGAAACCTTGCCATCCAATTTAGTACTGCACTTGAATTCATATTTGAGCAGCCAAGCTAGCCTGAAATTTTGGCCCAAATTACGAAGCAGAAAATATGAAAGTATTTATTAAAAAGCACAGGGAAAGTACGTTATGGCAATAGGAAAATGATTAAAACCAAGATGCCAGGTCAGGACCAATAACATTGCAGATTCTTCTTTGGATTTTATCAAGAATCTCTAAATATATAGACCAGATATGGCACCATTATTCAAAGTGAGGACTTATAAATATGTAAGATAGATTCTGATGAGAAAAATTGTCTAGCATGACACAGTGAACCAACTTGCCTAGCTGCAGACTTAGCAATTGATTCAATATACTCTTTCCACTTCATATCATATGTGAGTGATGAATTATTTTCTCACTATTTACATTATTCAGACTATTGTCCTCATCTTTGTTGCGATATTTATCACAACGTTTCGGCCATTGTACACTCTGGCCTTCTTCAGATGGTTGGAATGTCAAACTGAACCCTTTATTTTGTTCGCTGGGGTAGACTGTTCTAGTTCCACATGCTATGTCTAATAGATATCCGTTATCAGTTACCCCCTGTTAATTCCCCTCTCCAAATTCTCTACCGCCTTAACCAGGTATTGAACACACATTCTTTGTGTCCTGTCACTGGATCTAACTAACAGCTTTATCCACTGTGCCAATGTGTAAATAGTGAAGATAATACCTCATCTCAGAAATCAGCAGATACTGAATTATTTTTTACCTTACAACTGCTTTTGCTTAGATGAAACATTAATACTCTATTGCTGTTTTCATGGCAAATGTTCCAACATGCTACATTCCTTATTTTGACGAGTTCAGATGTCTATACACCATGTACACAGGGTTGACTCATCTTCATTCTCTATTGGTAAGAAGAAACTTCCAATCAGACAGCTACTTCCCTTCCAAGAAGTATTACACTGTGGAGCAAACTCCCAAGAGGATGCTCCCCAATCACTATGATCTTAGCCTCTTCAAGTCTATGTTCAATCATTATCTATCCTATATATCCTCCTCCCTTACAATCTCATTCAGTTTCTTCCGGTGGGTAAAAAGATTCATTTCCTTCAACCAACAGAGTAGCTTAAGTCAAACATTCTAACAACACATGTCTCCTTTTTGCTACCACTGCTCTGTCACCTTGTTAAGAACTTTTTATAGATTGAGTGACACGTCAAATATGCATAGGTGGAAAGAGTGTCTTGTGAAATTATCTGACTCTGAGATCTATCTTTTCTCAAATATACGACTCGTAAAGCTGCCATTTTCTTTTCGGGAATATTTTATATGCAGAACACATATGAATCTGTTCTCATCCTGGAGGCAAGCCGTATTCTCTAGTGTTATAGAAGCCCTCTACTGGCACTTAGTTCTTGTAGTGAATGAGCAATATTATAAAAATGTCTCCCAAAAAGACATGCCATGAAAATATTGCCTTAAATAGATTTTGCTTGTTAGTTTTCCGCTCAAAAAATTTTAATTTTTCTGGTATTGTTTCTTACATAATTAACAAATAATTTTAGAATTCTCAAGAAACTCTAAAAGTCAACGAAATTTAAAACGCTTGAAGCTTCCCTATTTTATGATGACAAAACCCAGAAAATATATAGCAGCATTGCTCTGTCTTTTCTATTAATATTTTCATGGTAATTGTTCTACTGAGCACTCTTCCTTAGTAAAACAACCACATGAATTTAAGCATACTACTAGATTGGCAATTAGGTCTCATTGTTTTCCTGTTGAAATAGCTAAATGTAAGCATAAGTTCTACTTTCCATCCTGTGTATGACAATAAACTACATCTGGCAACAAGGCCTCTGATCAGAAGGTTTTGAGGAGTGTGGAACCACCTCTTAATTGCTGTTGTCCCTAGATCCACTCTGATCCTTTTAGGGTTTCAACTATAGGCAAATAGTTAACCCCCTATTAAAAACACTTAAAATAGTAAAAAAACATTTTTATAGTAAAAATTACCAGAAATACATTTTTGAAAAAAAAAATTATTACCAGAAATACATTTTTGAAAAATAGAATTATTACCAGAAATAGATTTAAAAAAAAAAATTATTACCAGAAATAGATTTTTGAAAAAAAATTATTACTAGAAATACATTTTTGAAAAAAAAATTATTACCAGAAATACATTTCTGAAAAAAAAAATTATTACCAGAAATACATTTTTGGAAAAATATTATTACCAGTAATACATTTTTATAAAAAAAACATTACTCACAATGCATTCAAAAAAAAAAATTACTAGAAATACTTTTGTAAAAAAATTACTAATGCTCCCAAGAAAATGAAATTTGAGCATTAAATGACCCATAAGATGTTGATATGCCACTAAACAAACAAACAAGTTCTATTCTAACCGTTTCATCTCTTTCACTATTCACTTGTTGAACACTCTTCTGGTTTCTTACTTCACTGACAACATCAATCTTCATCTTCTGTCTTTTTGAATCTTGTTCTTTTATTGTCCTTTCTCATCAATAACATCCTATTTTCTTTTACTCTCAGTAAGCCCTTGCATCTTAGTGACATTATCACCTTGCTTGGGGTGAAATGATTAAAATGAAAGAGGGTAGAATTGTGCTTCACTGATAACAAATAAATAAAATGATTTCTGTTTTAATTTTTCTTGTATACTGAACAGTGAAATGTTGAGTGCAGACAAGCTTTAATTTTTGGTAAAGTAGTTTTGTGAAAGAGTGCAGTATACTAAACTTATGACAATATCAAATGGAGAATGAAATTCTTAGTCCATGTAGTCATTAGTATTTTTCCTAGCTTTGTACACTCCACATTTTTCAATTTTCTTAATTGAAAGGAGATCAAATGTCATTAAAGCAGGAAGGAATTACTCTTCAAGCAAAAAGGATGATGAACAAACAAATTGATAATGACAGGTAAAAGAAACAATTTTATAAAAGAAAAGAGAGCAAGATGGACCGCCCTTGTTGAAGTAAATGACTTCTCATCTGTTTTGCCTCAGACTATCAGAATTCAAAAAGGCAGCTTTGTTGTACTTTTTATTATTATTTTATACTTGTTGATCTTGTAATGTTCACAACTTTTAAAAAGTTAATTTAATTTTTTTAATGAAGTTTTTAGAAAAAAAATTACCTGAGCCAAAAACTAAATTTTACAGACTGAAATTCGACTGACAGATTAAACTTGAATCTAATGGAAATCTTGATATTTTTGAGTGAATGTTTCAAAATAAAAATTAGATACCAAATAAAATCATTTTTTTTTTATTTCTGATGTTCTGGCTGATTCAGTGAATTATTTTGACTAGCATCTTCATATTTGTTGTTTTGATGATTATATTCCACTTGCTGTACTCTCCAGACTTCTGCTTTTGATTTTAGAAAATGCAGAACAATATGATATGGTCGATCATTCACACAAATTTTCTAGGAAAATGTTTCTATTTTGCTTTGTTTTTGTACCGCTTCAGATTTATGCCAATTTGCTGAATTTTTCAGGTGAAACATTTTCATCATTCCATGAATTATTTGAACCAACTTTTCACCATTTTGCTTACTGGAAGCCAATTAGACCAAATTTTGTGAATGGTGCAACCAGGCTGAAGATGCAAAGGAAAATAATATTAAAAAAAAAATAGAAAGTGAAAAAAAACAAAAGAAATATTTAATGATTTTTTTTCACTCAGCATTTTCATTTGAACCAAACCAAAATCCAGGCTAAAGTCAAAATATTTTGTGAACTTTTTAATGATTATTTTTTACGTATTTAAATTTTTTTTTTTTACTAAAGAAATATGAAAAACATATGGAAAGGATTTTTTGTCAATAACTACATTTGTATTGTTACTCAAAATATAGACATATTTCATTTATAATTCTTGAATGTTTTTTCTTCGCAGACAAAATCATGATCATTAATGGTTTTAACTTTTAGCTTTTATGTCACATTGGTTTTTATTTCTAGAATTATTAAATCATAAAATTTTACTGACTCAACATAAACCAATGTTTACTCACTTTTAACAATGATTTTATAAGCAAAAATTCAGATTTTAGATGAGATTGTGTCTCAGTAGATATTTAACTAGTCTGTTCTTAGAATTTCTTGATTCTGAATTTCTTTTCCAAAATATTTTTTTAAACAATGCTTTATTAATATATCCCTGCAAAACATTTTGTAAATAAACTGAACAATGTTGAAACTATGATAAAATTTACTTATGAAACAAACAAAATATATCATGTTAAACTGTACTAATAATGACCTAAAACTAAGCATCTCTTACAAATCTACTAATGTAAATGATCTCATAAATTTATATTCTCACCATAACAACAAAATAAAAATAGGAATAATTATCAGGATCTATTTAGGATTTGTAGCCCTCAGTATTTATATGATATGGAGAAATACATTGAAAATTATTTGAATATCCTAATTATTTCAAATTTAATGTAAAATGAAAAGCTCTTCAAATTTATAAAAAATAACAGAATGAATTATATAAATAATTCTAATAAAACTAGAGATCTTATTCTATTACCAACTCTATCATAACTACAATTAAAATAATTTATCTGAACTCTATATACAATTTCTTACAATACTTCTTAGACAATAACAGATTTAATTAATACAAAGCAAAATAACAGCCTAAAATTTGAAGCAGTAATATACACAACAGCCTATAAAAACTGTTATAAATAAAGACTTTGAGGAATTTAAATAAAAGATTATATGAACACAAAAGAGACTTTTTGCAAAACAATCCATGCAATGCGTTATTTTTCATCATAATAAATTTGACCATCATTTTCATTTAAAAAAATACTCGTTTAATTAAAAGAAAAAATAATTTACCAAGGCAAAAATGTATAAAAAGGACACTGATTTCTAAGTCTTCCATAAGTTTGCATCCTGGTTCTTAAGATATTTCACCTTTCTTAAGAAATCTTCTATTGTCACAGGTGTAAGATATTTAATTAAAATAGTGATAAAATCAAAAGCTAAACTGTTGGAAAACCAGATAAGATTGACTGATGATGTGTTTGTGAAATGCTAGAAATTATAAAAATTTAGCCTCTTTAAATTTTTAGCTTTTCCATTTGATGCATTATTATAAACAGCATTGACATTTATATTGTCCCCTCTCCTTTTTACACATATATCAAATTCCATCACAAACAATATTACTTTAGTTTGATGAAGTCCTTTAGGAGAACAACACATTACATACAATTTTTTCCATTTTTCATTCAATTAACTAAAAATAAAAAACTGCAGCAGTTAGCATCCCAAATACATCAACATTTCCATGTGTATGGGCATATATAATCTGGCAAGATTGACAGATCAATAGCTCTTTCTCAATTCAATTGGTAGTGGTTTATGGCCATTCTTAGTAGATGCAGTGATCTGTCTGGTTGATTCTAATAACAAACAAGACACTGGCCTGCTAACTAGCATGTCAATGTGTTTCTTAATTCCAGGCATGACTAGAGAGTCCATCATATGGATGATAACTTGTTTTCTGATCACAATGGTCTGCTAGGACAGTTAGCCAATCCTTGTTGTAGACACCTACTCAGGCACATTTGTGTTTGTTCAACACCCACAGAGCCCACCTGTGGTCTATACTGCAACTTTTGTAAGCAGACCTTAGTTTCTGGGAGAGAGAGAGCACATAATTTGTTGTGAGGAGTAGTTTGAACAGTGCTTGTACATTCAAACTTTCAGTCATGAGGACTTGTGACTTCATGCTAACACAACCACCAACAACTTTTAAACAGTTCCATCTACCCAGTTTCACTCAGAAGGCTTGGGTCAACCCAATGTATGGTTTTTGGATACATTCCAAAGTTGCTGCAACTCCCCAGATCAATAACATAAAGGGCAAATTGATCCTTGTGTGAATTGAACTCAGGTTGCATGGTCAGAAAGCAAATACATTAACCACTCAATCATGCATCCATATATACATTCAAGCTCCAATATGAACATTTCAGAGTGTTTGGGTGTCAATCTGAGGACATTGCTGAGGATTCGGAAAGAGTTGGATGAGTCTAATAGTGATTATGAAGGTCGGCAACTTGGAAAACTCACTCTGATCATTCTGATAAGAAAAGAACTCCTGAATTTGTTGGTGAGATCCAGGCCATGATTGATAATAATCCCTCCAAGTCAATCAGGTCCATAGGAGAGTCTGAGTTTCTTATCAGGCAGGTAGTGCATGAAGACATTTAGTATTACTTATACAAAATGAGAAAGAGCCGATATTTATCCCAAGCCCTGAAGGACAAGAAGAAAGATTGTGTTACAAAGCTTTTGAACAAACTCTAACATCCCCTCAAACTGAACATGCTTTGGTTTTTCTGAGAGAAGAAAAATTTCTGCTGGGATAAGATGGTGAATACACAGAGCAACTGTTGTCTTACTGTGTCTCTAAAAGATGTGATGAGAGTGATGAAAACCAAATATCCAGTCACCATCATGGTGTTTAGTGATCACTAATGATGGCAACATTATGTCTCCATTCATCTTTACACAGGGATTCAGGCTCAACACAGAAGCCTACACCAAGTGCCTTGAGGATGTAGTGCTGTTCTGGGTCAAGAGGGTGGCTGCTAGAAGATCCTATATCTGGCCATAGGAATCTGCACCATGCCACACAAGCAGGAGAATCCAGTCATGGCAGACAATTTCTGTGACCACATTACCCCTTAGATCTGGTCAGCTAACTCCCCAAACTGCAACTCCCTTGATTATTATGTGTGGGGTGCAGTTGAGCGAGAGACCAACAAATTTCTTTTTAACATCAAAGGAGACTGTCCAGAATAGATGCAGGAGATTCTAAAGTCTTCTAGAGGCTGTGGTTCAAACCAATGTTGATTTTATTGAATAAATTTACTCTTTAGTATTTCAAGATATTTTCTGTAATTTTTGTAAATATAACTGTTAAAATGAGATGTCAATGTCTTTTTAATTTTTACACCATTTAGATGACAACTTATCCATTGTAGATAAAGGGTGTTTCATTAAGACAGACCAAAATCAGTAGTAAATAAATCAGTCTTATTGGTAAAAATTTATTTATTTCTCTATTGGATCATGTTATTTAAGTCATGGCAATTATGTGTGAAAAATAATATTGTCCAAATGTCTGCCAAGGCTTCGGCGACACATCTCCACTCGATGGTCAAAATTTTTGAAGCATCTCTGTATAGTTGCTCCTCAATCTCACCAATATGCCTTATTATCTCATCCTTCAGTTACTGAAAAGTTGTTGGCTTGTTGGCACAGACCTTACTTTTGTGATGACCCCAAAGGAAGAAATCTAAAGGCGTCAAGTCGCATGATCAGGATGGCCAATTGACTTTGCTGTTTCGAGAGGTGATGCAACCTGGGAACTTCTCATTCAATAAAGCCATTGTTGCATTGGCTGTGTGGCATGTGGCACCATCCTGTTGGAACCACAAATCTTTGACATCCATTGTATTCAATTCAGGCCATAAAATGTTGTCTATCATGGCATGGTATTGCTTACCTGTTACCATGACAGAATTCCAGGCATCATTTTCAAAGAAATATGGCCAATTGACTTTTCCACTAGTAAAAAATGCACACCAAACACTGACATTTTATGGATGCAGTGGCTTTTCAACAATCTTCCTTGGATTTTCATCAGCCCAAATGCAAAAATTCTGCTTATTAACGAATCCACCAAGTTGAAAATGGGATTCATCACTAAAGAGGATTTTTTGTGAAAAATCTTCATCAGCTTGTCTTTGCTCATGCACCCAATTGACGAATGTACCATGCACCAAATAGTCAGCAGGTTTCAATTCTTGTGTCAATTGAATTTTGTAAGTGTGTAGAGACAAATCTTTTGTCAAAATTCAATGTAACGGTGTAAACGAGCATGCAAAGGTGTTTTTTACATTTGCCACTTGACCCAGTTTGAATTTACAAAGAATTTTTCCAATTGCACTTTTGGTTGGTTGATTATGTTGACCAAAACAATCACAAAGTGCACGAAATGCATTTCTTTTTGAATGTCCATTTTCATAAAAGGCTTCGATAGCTTTAACACGTTGTTTGATTGTTAATCTTTCCTTGGTTGAAACTGCCAAAGACTTAAGTTGTTAAATCTGAAAGAAAAAGAAAAAAAATCATTAGATACTTAATTCACATTTAAATTGAAACAAAATGGCTATTTTTGTAGTTATTTTATAACATATTTATGTTATAATTTTTGAATAAATAATTATATATATATATATATATATATACACACACACACACACACACACACACACACACACACAAGTATTGAAAACATGATAATAGTGATATAAGGAAAAGAAATAGGAATAGGAAAATCATTTGGTATACACCCACTTCTACTCAAATGGTCAATACTAAGTTAGGTCAGAAGTTCCTCCATTTAATTGATAAACATTTCCCTAAAAATAATCCTCTCAGTAAAATACTTAACAGAAACACACTGAAACTAAGTTATAGCTGCACTGATAAGATTATAAGAAACACAATAATAAAATTTAAACCAAGTTAAAAACTTGGGTGATAATGCAAATTCTAAGATAAATACTGTTGATAATATTAACCAAAATGTAATTGCAGGAATTCTAATGAATGCCCATTGCAAAACCAAAATATGACTAACTCTCTTTGTAGTGATATGCAAATCAGTATAATTTGCATATGAGCAGGTAGCTCATATTTATAAACTGACACCATCTAGAACAAGGTAGTTCACTTACTCAGCATTATACACGACACAACAATGGCGTCGCCAATAGGATTCTCTTTGGTCCTTGAAGACCCAGAATACGTAGATACATGGATTCGTTGCTTCGCTGCTAATGCGAGATGTAAAAAGTTGAAAGACAACAAAATCAGAGGAGGGGAAAATGAAATCACCAACTTGTTCATGGCTACCGCTGGTTGTGAAGCCATTATGAAGGTTGCTACAATGGTGTACCCTCGAGAGCTAGAAGAAATGACTTTCGAAGAAATAAGCCAGGTTATCAAGGGAAACATGAGGCCAAAGAAAAGACTGGTGATTGCAGAAAGGACCAAGTTTATGGCAATGAAGCAGGAAGTGGATGAACCGATAGTAAAATATTTACACCGGTTAAGAAGTGTGAGTAAATACTGTGAATTCGAAAAACTAGGAACAGGAGAGCAGACAACGGAAGAAGAATTAATCCAACTAAGATTAATTGAAGGTATGCGTAATTCAGCACATAGATATAAGTTAATGGAACAGTTACAACTTACAAACATGCCCTTGAATATGTGTCTAGAATTTATACAACAGCAGGAATTAATACATACCTACAACCAAAATAAAAATAAATCCTACGAAGAAATAAGGGCTGAAACATATACGGTACAAACAAAAAGAAAAAATTGTGCGTACTGTGGAAAAATTCATGGAATGAAAAAAGAAAAATGCCCAGCCTATGGAAAAACATGTTCAAAGTGTTTAAAAAAAAATCACTTCAAAGCAGTATGTAAAACGAAAAATGTGGAAAGAATAGAGGATGAAAATAGATAGATTTTTAATGTAAAAAATGATAATATACAAAATAATGGATCTAAGAACGGAGATACAAAAATAAAAATGAAAATCAACGACTGTGTTGTTGAAATGCAAATCAACACAGGTTGTGAAGTCACGATAATACCCAGAAATTTGTGGGAGAAAATGGGAAAACTGTTTTTACAAAAAAGCAACCTACAATTGCGTCAGTTTGATGGCTCGATTATAGCAATTATGGGTTACTTTGAAGGTTCAATAGAACTAAAAGAAAAATATGAAATAGTACCCATTATAGTTACAAATTGCCGAAAAACGCATGGACTACTGGGGAATGACGTATTAAAAATAAATTCAACGAAGTTGATTAATGAGATGGAAATTGAAAAAACAGGAAAATTAAAAAATTATGAAGCTAGCCTGAAATTAAAGGAAAATGTTTCCCCCTCCTACTATGAAGCGAGAAAAATACCAGTGCATTTATTACCGTTGGTAATAGCTAAATTGCGAAAATTAATAAAGGAAGACTTACTAGAACCGGCCCCTCCAGGGGGAAGTAAATGGGCATCACCCATTGTCGTATTGAAAAAAAGAGATGGGGACCTGCGGATTTGTGGAGATTATAAAATAGGGGTGAACCATAAAGTCTGTGCTGACTCGTACCCTATTCCGAATGTGGAAGTAGCTTTACATAAACTTGCTGGAATGAAAGTATTTTCGAAGATAGACCTAAAATCAGCTTACCACCAAATACCGATAAATGAAAATTTTAAAGAAGTGACGACCATAAACACACCTATAGGCCTGTTAAGGTGGAAAAGGATGCCGTATGGCATAAAAACGGCAAGCGCAATTTTTCAAAAAGCTATTGAAAAAGTAATAGGGAATATTGAAAATACCATCTGTTATCAAGACGATATATGTGTTGGAGATTTAAATGAAGATGATTTAAAGAAAAAAACTGAAAATATACTGAACCAGCTAAGAGACGCTGGTATGACAATAAATACAAAAAAGTGTGTAACCAACAGTAATGAAATATCATTTTTGGGTTACTCAATATCAAAGGAAGGGATCTCTCCAGATAAAGTACTAATAGAGAAAATTTTAAAAGTGGCTACACCAAAAAATAAAAAAAAGTTGGAGTCCTTTTTTGGTTTGGTAAATTTTTATAGAAAATACGTACCAAAATATAATGAGTTGACAGAACCATTTGCGAAGTTAAGAAAAAAAAATGTGGAATTGATTTGGTTAGAACGCCAACAGAAAGCCTTTGAAAACTTAAAACAAATTCTGGCAAAAAAGCCAATAGTACAAATTTTTGACCCTAAGAAGGACATAACTCTAACTACTGACGCTAGTGAGCAGTCCATATCTGGTATTTTGTCACAAGAGGGGCATCCCATAATGTACTTATCAAGGAGATTAACAACGACTGAACACAATTATTCGAATATAGAAAGGGAGGCACTAGCCATAGTGTGGACAACGGATAGAGCAAGACAGTTTTTGATGGGAAAAAAATTCTTGTTGAAAAGTGATCACAGACCACTGGAATTTATTTTCAACCCAAGAAAAGAACTACCGAAAGTTACAACGTCCAGAATATTACGTTGGGCGATTAGACTGATGGCGTTCGACTTTGACATTGAATATGTTAAAGGGAATACGATACCGCACGTTGATGCCTTATCGAGATTGAGGTTTTATAGAGAGGAGAAGGACAAAAACGACGAGGAATTTGAAGACACATTCTTGCACCTTGTAGAAACCGATGTAATATCTGTAGATAAAATGGCTAATGAAACTACTAATGACCCAGTGTTAAATAGAATAATGTCGAGGATAAAACAGAATCATTGGGGAAATTGTTCAATGGCTGAAAGACCATTCAAAGAAATCAGACATAAAATGACGATAGAAAACGGGGTAATATGTAATGGAGACTTGGTAGTTCCCCCAGAAACACCGAGGAGACAGGTTATAAAAAGTGTACACGATGACGTACATTGTGGAGTGGCAGCTACGCAAAGAAGATTAAAATTGGAAGCGTGGTGGCCGGGGTTCTCAAGAGACGTAGAAGACTACGTAAAAAGATGCAAAAAATGCACAGAACTCAGGAATTTCAAGCAAAAGAAAATACATGTGTGGCCCCGAGAAGTGGAACCATGGAGCAGAGTACACATGGACCATGACTATGTCAATGGGATAGGATTATTATTAATATTAGTAGACGCATATTCAGGTTGGCTTGAAGTAGTGAGAGTACCTGATAAAAAAAGTACCACCGTAAAACAAATATTAAGAGTAATATTTTCGAGAAATGGGATACCAAGAACATTGGTGACCGATAACGCACCAGAATTTGCAGATATTGATTTGCATGATTGGCTAAGAAAAATAGGATGTAGACCTTACAAGACCCCTCCCTACCACCCTCAAAGTAATGGGACAGCGGAAAGGATGGTCCAGACGGTAAAGAAGGGCATAAAAGCATGCTTGCAACAGAAGGAGGAAATCGATGCTTTCCTACCAAGACTATTATTAAGTTACAGAACAATTCCACATGCAGGCAGGCTGGAAAGTCCATCTGCCTTAATGGGCAGAGAATTAAGATCCCCTTTGACTATGTCATATGCCACAAATCAAAAGATGTGGTACAAAAGAAATAGGAATATGCAACCCGAGTCAGCCGAATTTATTATGCAGAAAAGACATAATACTGCAATATTAAATAAAGAAAATGGGAACAGTGTTCTAGTTCATGCTGACCAAATAAGATCCCAAGGAGAAGAATCGGATGAGGAAATGCCTTCAGAGATGCCCATTATTGATGTAACAGAAGAGTTAATGCAGAATGAAACTGCGGAGGAAGAAGTAGAATGGGACGAGTTAGAAGAAGAAGAACCAGAGCATGCAAGAGGAACAGTTCGATCATAGACGTGATAGATCTAGATCTCCAAGGGAAAGGAGAGAGATAGGGGAAGATGTTCAGGAGGGCACAAGAAGTACAAGAAGTACTCGCGGCATAAGGCCCCTCCATTATAGGGAGATGTAGTGATATGCAAATCAGTATAATTTGCATATGAGCAGGTAGCTCATATTTATAAACTGACACCATCTAGAACAAGGTAGTTCGCTTACTCAGCATTATACACGACACAACACTCTTGTCTATGTAAGTAGTTTCTACAATAGCAAATCTGACTGTTTCAAAATTTTATGAAAATATTTGAATGAGCTTTCAAACATTCTGTAACAAAATAAACTGAAGCTGCTTTTAATTTTTTATCATACAAACGCCTCCATGTCTGACATTAAAAGACTCTGAAATACCTTTGGTCTTGAGCTTCATGATCAAAAAGGTTAAGCAGCTTAGAGTGATTCTGTTTCTTTTTGAAGTTGAATTACTTTGAAATGGTGATTCCAACTTTCTTAATCAGTAAGAAGCAGACAGAGGAACTAAGTACCTGCTGTCCATTTTATAGAACTTTCTTACTCTCCCTATTAGCTCCACTTCCATAAGTGAATCTAAAAAATAAATAAACCATTTTAGTCTCTTGGCACTCACCCGTATGTTGTGGTCAGTGGCAGGAATCTGCTCATCAGAAATAAGTCTCCAGTGAGAAGATAATCTGTGATCAACTAATTCTAAATATCCAGATTATCAAATTGCTTTTGTTTCTATTTTATTCTTGTCTTTTGTTTAAAAATATGCTTTGATGTCTTTATTTCTTACACTGAATTCAGTAAAGATCATATGATTATTTTTCTCTTCCTTTCATTTAGTTTTATGTCAGATCTCAAAGACAGACTTCCTTTTTTTTTATTTTAACTCTGATATTCTGAAAGAACCCAAAATTTGAAAAATGAAGTACATTTTTATTTATAAGTTTTCACTGTATTTAAATTAAAAATGTCTTCTGGTGAACACACATAAAATGATGTTTTTCCTTTGCATTTGTCTAACATTTCTAAATAGAATGAACCCAAATTAAACTTATCTTGACTAGAAGAATTTTCAAGTGATTCGGTTGTTTCTAATCTTGTGCCAACCATCAAATATTGACAGATTTGGCTTTTCTTTTTTAATTCTTCTCCTTATGAGTAAATCTGTATCAGAAAATCATTCACCAAAGATCCAATATTCGTGCTAACATTGTTGAGACATTATTTGAAGTCTTTGAGCCAATTCTAATTCAGTTTGCAATAAACATTTAACTTTCTCTATCCAGAAATTCAATTTGGTTACATTCTACTGTTGTAATTCTTTATATAACTGTTTAAATGATTTCCACACATATGCATGACTTTTCATCGTAGTCTACAAACACAAATACACTGAATTCATTATATATGTAATTCAAAATTGACAGTGTCAGCTTGTTAGCTGATGTAATGGAATAACCTGTCAGCCCATGAGTGACTACACTATAGGTAGTAACTACCTATAAGTATCTGTAAGTCAACAGACTACAGAGACTAGCTGGGATCTGTTGAGTACAACTCAGACTTATGCAAGATCTACCGACCTTCCAATAGTAGCACTCACTACTGGATTAACTTGAGATGACCTTGTGTTTAACTGTTACCTTTATTCTTACTGTACTGGTTTTATACTACAAAATAAGTAAAGGTTTCTATAAACCTTTACTTATTTTATCCAGCTTGTTTTTCAAGTATATATTCTTATTAGCACAGAATATAACATTAGCATAGTGTAGTGGTAAATAGGATTGTACTGATTTGCATATGTTAAGTAGAAGAGAGATAAAGTGTATAGTAAATGAAGAGACAAACAGGAATTTGACTATTGATCATGTGTTGTAAAATACCACAATACAACAATATGGTATTGCCAATAGGATGTTTAAGTCATTTGGATGAATAAGAATTTGTTGAAACTTGGATCCAGAGTTTTGAAGTCCAGACTAGGGCTAAAGAAATTGAAAGACAACCAGTCAAGAAAAATTAAATAACTGACCTCTTTTTAGCTTCAGCAGGTTGTAAAGCTATAATGAAAATTTCTGTTATGATATACCCCAAACAATTGGAGAATTTGACTTTTGTTGAAATTTCAGAAATTATAAATAGAAGTTTACAATCTAAAAAGAATTTTGTCATAGCAGAAAGAACCAAATTTATGTCCATTAAACAGAAACAAGATGAATCAGTTATGCAATATCTTCACAGATTAAGAAAAGGTTAGCAGATTCTGTGAATTTGAGAAACTGGGATGTCAAGCTTTTACTATAGAGGATGAATTGATTCAACTATAGTTGATTGAAGGTAAGGCTAATATATTTCATAAATATAAGATATTGGAACAATTATAATTGAATAATTTGTCTCTAATTGCATGTTTGGAAGTTATACAACAGCTGGAATTGATAAAAAATATAATTCTACTGAGGACAATGTAAAAATGTAGAGTATAAAAAATGAAAGCAAGAAATGCAGATACTGTAAGTATGAGCATAAAACTGACAAAAAAGTGTCCCACTTTTGGAAAGATTTGCCATAACTGTCAAAGAATCATTTTCAGTCTGTATACAAAGTTAAAAAGAAAATAGACAGTATAGAAAAATTGGAAAAAGAGAAATTTGATGACATTTTTTTCATTACAAAGACCTAAGGGAATTCCTTTGAAAAAATTAAATTAAATGGCATATCAGTGTTCCAGTGCAAGTGGATATGGGGAGTGAAGTCACTCTGATCCCAAGAAATTTCTATTAATGAAAATTGTATCCCCCCCTTATTTTCAACCTTGTAAATTACCTATTCACCTTCTACCTTTGATAGTTGCTAAGTTAATGAAAATGGTAGAGGAGGGAATTTTGGAGCATGTTCTTCCAGGCAGCAGTAAATGGCCTTTCATATTTTAGTTATGCAAAAAGGAAATGGGGATTTAAGAATATGTGGTGATCTTAGAATATGCGCTGACTCTTTTCCCATTAACAATATCAAAAATTGATTTAAAATCAACCTACAATCAATTACAGACTCACAATAAATTCAAGGAAATTACCACAACAAACGCCTCCACAGGATTATTAAGATGTATGAGAGTGCCTTATGGAGTGAAAACAGCAAGTGCCATTTTCAGAGACCAATGGAAAATGTGTCAACTGATGAAATCAGTAATATGATTATTTATCAAGATGAGATTTGTCTTAGTGTTATCACTAAAGATGAATAAAGACAACAGAACATGTATTAAACAAGTTAAAAATATGGAGATGACAACAGAGAGAAATGTGAATTTGATTGTGATACAATATCATATTTAGGGTACCAAATTTCAAAAGATGGCATTGCACCTGATCCAAAGTTAATTAAGAACATTTCAGGAGTATCTATACCTACTAATAAAAAAGAATTAGAGTCCTTTTTCAGATTGGTTAATTTTTATAATAGATACCTACCAAAATATAGTGACTTAACAGGACCATTTGGTGAACTGTGGAAAAAGAATAGTGAGTTTAAATGAACTCAAAGGCAAAGCCTAGCATTCATCAATTTAAAAGAGATACTTGAAGAAAACCAATTGTAAAAATCTTTGATCCCAGAAAGGAGGTTACATCAATTGTAGATGCAAGTGAGTGAGCTTCATCAGTAATTCTATCACAAGAAGGCCATCTGATAATGTACCTTTCAAGAAGATTGATGGCGGGAGAAATGAATTTTTATAATAGTTACCTACTAAAATACAGTGACTTAACAGGACCATTTGGTGAACTGTGGGAAAAGAATAGTGAGTTCAAATGGACTCAAAGGCAAAGCTTAGCATTCAAAGATTTAAAAGAGATACTTGCAGAAAACCAATTGTAAAAATCTTTGATCTCATAAAGGAGTTTATGTTAACGACGGATGTGAGTGATCAATCTGTGCCAGCAATTTTATTGCAAGAAGGCCATCCAATAATGTACCTTTCAAGAAGATTGACAACAGCAGAAATAAATTATTCAAATTGGCATTGGCCATTGTTTGGACCATGTACAGAGCTAAACAATGCTTATTATGTAAAAAGTTCCTATTAAATTCAGACCATAAACATCTAGAGTTTATTTTCAACAATCGAAAGGGTCTACCAAAAGTTACTTCTTCCTGAATTCTAAGATGGGCCATAAAATTAATGGCTTATGATTTTGACATTGTGTATGTAAAAGGAAATACAATACCACATGTCGATGTGCTGTCAAGTTTACAAATTATTAAGGATCAAAAAGAAAAAATGGAAGTCCCGGGTGAAGAAATATTATATTAGGTTGAGATTGTCATATTATCTCTACAAAGATTGGCATTGGAAACTCTACCTGATCTGATATTAAGCAAGATTGCTGAGAGAATAAGAAAAAAACAGGTGAAGTAATTGTTCCAAAACTGAAAGACAAAGAAATAAGGCATAAATTAATGATGGAAAACAGTGTTATATGCAATGGAGATGTGATAGTGCCCCCAGAAACAGTAAGAAAAGATATTTTAAAAAGTGTACATTATGATGTGTATTGTGGGATAACAGAGAGGATTAAAATTGGAGACATGGTGTGATATAGAAAGATATGTACATAAATGACCAAAATGTGTATAAATAAAGAATTTTCAACAAAGGAGAATACACTCATGGCCTAAAGAAATGGAACCATGATCTCATGTTCATATGGACCATGCACACATTAATGGCATGGAGCTATTTCTAATTTTAGTAGACTCCTTTTAAAGATAGAAAAATGACTACAATAAAACAAATATTAAGATTGATATTTTCTAGAAATAGAGATCCTAAAACATTGGTAGCAGACAACACACACATTAATAAGACATCAGAGATAGCTGCACCCATAAATATTAAGATCATCCATTTTAAGATTAACCAATTTCTATAACAGATATCTGCCACAATATAATGAACTTGTGGAACCATTTAACGAAATAAGAATGTTGAGTTTGAATGGACAAAAAGTCAGGAGGTTGTTTTCAAGAAATTAAAAATGGCACTCATAAACAAACCAGGTGTTAAAATTTTCAACCCAGCAAAAGAACTGACATTAACTATTAATGCCAGTGACTGTGCTATAGCCACAATATTGTCGCAGGAGGATCACCCTGTAATTTACTTATCTAGAAAACATCAGCGGAGGCAAATTATTAGAATATTGAGAAGGAAGCGTTGACGATTGTTTGGAGCATGGAAAGAGCTAGGAATTTTTTCTGGGAAGGAAATTTCTATTAAAATCTGATCATAGGCCTTTGGAATTTATATTTAACTCTGGAAGAGAGCTGCCAAAGGTCACATCAGCCAGGATATTAAAATGGGTGATTAAGCTTATGGCGTTCAACTTTGACATCGCATATATTAAAGGAAATACTATTCCACATGTGGATGCATTATCTCAGTTAAATTTTGAGAGTAAAAATGTTGACTCAAGTGAAAATTGTGAGGATAGGATTTTGCACTGGAGAGAAATGGATGTATTACAAATTGGCTTAGATTGGAATGAGGCAGGATCTAATGTTGAATTGAATTATGGAGAACATAAATAGAAATACATGGAGTAAGAGAGGCCTTATAAAGAATCAAGACACAAATTAACAATAGAAAAAGGAATTATGGAGATATGATAGTACCTCAACAGCCTCTGAGAATAGAAGTTATTAAACCCCTGCACAATGATATACATGGATGTATATTCGCTATGCAAATGGAGTTAGTTGCAAGCATGGTGGCCAGGCTAGTTGAGAGATATGGAAGAGTATGCTAAAAAATGCCCAAAGTGTGCAGAAATAAAGAAATTCAGGCAAACTATAATTCATTCTTGGCCAAAGGAAATGGTGCCATTTTTGGATATTTGATATCCTAGGCATGAAATTTTTTTGCAATTAAACTCGCATTTGTCCAAGACTAATTGTCATAACCGTGCTATTTAATTTTCTGAAAACTTGCTCTGTTTTACTTTTGAGCTCTTCTTTACTGTGCACACCAATGCCAATGTTGTTCGGACATATAATTATATTTTTAATCGCCTCTAAAACTTTTTCAATGCCTTTTTGAAAAATGTGACTTGACATTTTTACTCCAATCAGCAAATTAGTCCATCTTAGTAATCCAATATGGGTGTCCATTTTGGTGACTTCTTGAAACTTGCTAGCAGTTTTTATCTCATTATATGTTGACTTAAGGTCAACTTCAGCAAAGTATTTCATACCAGCAAACTCATGGCACACTATTTCAATGTTTGGCAATGGGAATGAATCCGAACAGATCTGGATTTCACTTCCACCTTATAATCACCATGATTCGTAAATCTCCAATGGGCTTGCATATTACCACAATGGCTGAAGACCAATTGTTACCACCCTGGCTGATTTTTTCTAATATTCCTTGTTCTCCCATTTTGTCCAGCTTAGCAACTGCTAAGGGTAAGCATGGAAACAGGAACTTTTCAAGCTGGAAAATAAATGGGTTGACTGCTTTCTTTAAACAAAATACTCACCTCATATGCCCTTAATAATTCAATTTCTGGTCTGACAGACTTCATGGAATTTACCAGCTTCAATATATTCACTCTTAACACACCAATTCCTAAAAACCATGGCTTTTGATGTTTTCCACCAAGATGATAGGTACTATCTCAAATTTATTTTTTGTCTCAAATGTACCTTACTGTTTCAACTGGAGATTAAATTTGGTCTAGCCATTCTTTTCCAAAAATTCCTTGGTATCTACGTCAAATCACTTCCAGTATCCACCTGCACGAGTAAAGGTTACTCTGTTCAACTTCATAATTTCCCTATTTTTATCCTGTGCTTTTATGTCAAATACTTCTGTATTTTCAATCAGTGGATCTATATTTTCTACTTTTTCCACTTGCTTTTCATATGTGTATACCATCTGGAAATGCTTCCTCTTTTTACAAAATCACTGTTTCCCAAAGGCAGGACACTTATTTTTGCTCTTTTCATATTCCTTATTGCAATATCGGTAAGCTTTTAGTAGCACTGTAAGTTTCCATGCTGCCTATGGAGGCAGTAATTTTGAATCAATTCCAATTGTTCTAAGAACTCCCCACATGCTTCTACATTCATATTATGAGCTTGAAGCAGCTCTAGATTTTACACTTGTACGAGATGTTAAACATTCCTTCAATCAGTCTTAGCAAAATTAGCTCATCTTTGAAAGACATTTATTTCAAACCCATTCATTCAAACTCACAATATCTTGATGCTTCTTTCAATTGCTGTACATATTGTATAATAGTTTCATTCAGTCTCCATCTACTTTTGAGAAATTTAGTTCTTTCTGCTAAATCTTTTGTTTTGGTTGTGCATTTGCTTTTATGATGGCAGCAATTTCTTCATAGGCTAAATCTCCACGCACTTTGTGAGAATTTTTTATGTCTTCACACACATAAGAGGCCAAAAACAAATCTGTAACTTCATTTTCTCTTCGCATAGCTTTGGTGTCTTTTAGCACTTTTCACTCTTGCCAATGCTGCGAAACACCTAAGCTAGTTTTTAATATATTTCAGATCTTTCATCATGGTTAAGTAACCAATCGGTGATGCCATATTGTTATGACAGGTATTCTCTGTGGCAGATGTAGTCTCATTAAGAGAAGATAACTCTCCTGTAGGTATAAAAATACTGCTTTTTATACAGTAACTCATTTACATATAATTACACAATGAAAAACATTAAACCTATTCAGTTCAGGTAGGTGCAATGGATTGGTAAATAGGATTGTACCTATTTGAATATGTTAAGTAAAAGAGAAATAAAGTGTATAGTAAAGAAAGAGAAAAGCAAGAAGTTGACTACTGATCATGTGTCATAAAACAACGCAATACAACACATTTGTATTTCCTGTTGCCTGATGGTGCCAGAATAATCATTAAACCTTTTCATTTGGGGGAGGTGCAATGGATTGGTAAATAGGATTGTACCTATTTGAATATGTTAAGTAAAAGAGAAATAAAGTGTATAGTAAAGAAAGAGACAAGCAAGAAGTTGACTAATCATGTGTCATAAAACAACGCAATACAACACATTTGTATTTCCTGTTGCCTGATGGTGCCAGAATAATCATTAAACCTTTTCATTTGGGGGAGGTGCAATGGATTGGTAAATAGGATTGTACCTATTTGAATATGTTAAGTAAAAGAGAAATAAAGTGTATAGTAAAGAAAGAGACAAGCAAGAAGTTGACTACTGATCATGTGTCATAAAACAACGCAATACAACACATTTGTATTTCCTGTTGCCTGATGGTGCCAGAATAATCATTAAACTTTTTCATTTGGGGGAGGTGCAATGGATTGGTAAATAGGATTGTACCTATTTGAATATGTTAAGTAAAAGAGAAATAAAGTGTATAGTAAAGAAAGAGACAAGCAAGAAGTTGACTACTGATCATGTGTCATAAAACAACGCAATACAACACATTTGTATTTCCCGTTGCCTGATGGTGCCAGAATAATCATTAAACCTTTTCATTTGGGGGAGGTGCAATGGATTGGTAAATAGGATTGTACCTATTTGAATATGTTAAGTAAAAGAGAAATAAAGTGTATAGTAAAGAAAGAGAAAAGCAAGAAGTTGACTACTGATCATGTGTCATAAAACAACACAATACAACACATTTGTATTTCCCGTTGCCTGATGGTGCCAGAATAATCATTAAACCTTTTCATTTGGGGGAGGTGCAATGGATTGGTAAATAGGATTGTACCTATTTGAATATGTTAAGTAAAAGAGAAATAAAGTGTATAGTAAAGAAAGAGACAAGCAAGAAGTTGACTACTGATCATGTGTCATAAAACAACGCAATACAACACATTTGTATTTCCTGTTGCCTGATGGTGCCAGAATAATCATTAAACCTTTTCATTTGGGGGAGGTGCAATGGATTGGTAAATAGGATTGTACCTATTTGAATATGTTAAGTAAAAGAGAAATAAAGTGTATAGTAAAGAAAGAGACAAGCAAGAAGTTGACTACTGATCATGTGTCATAAAACAACGCAATACAACACATTTGTATTTCCTGTTGCCTGATGGTGCCAGAATAATCATTAAACCTTTTCATTTGGGGGAGGTGCAATGGATTGGTAAATAGGATTGTACCTATTTGAATATGTTAAGTAAAAGAGAAATAAAGTGTATAGTAAAGAAAGAGACAAGCAAGAAGTTGACTACTGATCATGTGTCATAAAACAACACAATACAACACATTTGTATTTCCCGTTGCCTGATGGTGCCAGAATAATCATTAAACCTTTTCATTTGGGGGAGGTGCAATGGATTGGTAAATAGGATTGTACCTATTTGAATATATTAAGTAAAAGAGAAATAAAGTGTATAGTAAAGAAAGAGACAAGCAAGAAGTTGACTACTGATCATGTGTCATGAAACAACGCAATACAACACATTTGTATTTCCCGTTGCCTGATGGTGCCAGAATAATCATTAAACCTTTTCATTTGGGGGAGGTGCAATGGATTGGTAAATAGGATTGTACCTATTTGAATATGTTAAGTAAAAGAGAAATAAAGTGTATAGTAAAGAAAGAGACAAGCAAGAAGTTGACTACTGATCATGTGTCATAAAACAACGCAATACAACACATTTGTATTTCCCGTTGCCTGATGGTGCCAGAATAATCATTAAACCTTTTCATTTGGGGGAGGTGCAATGGATTGGTAAATAGGATTGTACCTATTTGAATATGTTAAGTAAAAGAGAAATAAAGTGTATAGTAAAGAAAGAGACAAGCAAGAAGTTGACTACTGATCATGTGTCATAAAACAACACAATACAACACATTTGTATTTCCCGTTGCCTGATGGTGCCAGAATAATCATTAAACCTTTTCATTTGGGGGAGGTGCAATGGATTGGTAAATAGGATTGTACCTATTTGAATATGTTAAGTAAAAGAGAAATAAAGTGTATAGTAAAGAAAGAGACAAGCAAGAAGTTGACTACTGATCATGTGTCATAAAACAACACAATACAACACATTTGTATTTCCCGTTGCCTGATGGTGCCAGAATAATCATTAAACCTTTTCATTTGGGGGAGGTGCAATGGATTGGTAAATAGGATTGTACCTATTTGAATATGTTAAGTAAAAGAGAAATAAAGTGTATAGTAAAGAAAGAGACAAGCAAGAAGTTGACTACTGATCATGTGTCATAAAACAACACAATACAACACATTTGTATTTCCCGTTGCCTGATGGTGCCAGAATAATCATTAAACCTTTTCATTTGGGGGAGGTGCAATGGATTGGTAAATAGGATTGTACCTATTTGAATATGTTAAGTAAAAGAGAAATAAAGTGTATAGTAAAGAAAGAGACAAGCAAGAAGTTGACTACTGATCATGTGTCATAAAACAACACAATACAACACATTTGTATTTCCCGTTGCCTGATGGTGCCAGAATAATCATTAAACCTTTTCATTTGGGGGAGGTGCAATGGATTGGTAAATAGGATTGTACCTATTTGAATATGTTAAGTAAAAGAGAAATAAAGTGTATAGTAAAGAAAGAGACAAGCAAGAAGTTGACTACTGATCATGTGTCATGAAACAACGCAATACAACACATTTGTATTTCCCGTTGCCTGATGGTGCCAGAATAATCATTAAACCTTTTCATTTGGGGGAGGTGCAATGGATTGGTAAATAGGATTGTACCTATTTGAATATGTTAAGTAAAAGAGAAATAAAGTGTATAGTAAAGAAAGAGACAAGCAAGAAGTTGACTACTGATCATGTGTCATGAAACAACGCAATACAACACATTTGTATTTCCCGTTGCCTGATGGTGCCAGAATAATCATTAAACCTTTTCATTTGGGGGAGGTGCAATGGATTGGTAAATAGGATTGTACCTATTTGAATATGTTAAGTAAAAGAGAAATAAAGTGTATAGTAAAGAAAGAGACAAGGAAGAAGTTGACTACTGATCATGTGTCATGAAACAACGCAATACAACACATTTGTATTTCCCGTTGCCTGATGGTGCCAGAATAATCATTAAACCTTTTCATTTGGGGGAGGTGCAATGGATTGGTAAATAGGATTGTACCTATTTGAATATGTTAAGTAAAAGAGAAATAAAGTGTATAGTAAAGAAAGAGACAAGCAAGAAGTTGACTACTGATCATGTGTCATGAAACAACGCAATACAACACATTTGTATTTCCCGTTGCCTGATGGTGCCAGAATAATCATTAAACCTTTTCATTTGGGGGAGGTGCAATGGATTGGTAAATAGGATTGTACCTATTTGAATATGTTAAGTAAAAGAGAAATAAAGTGTATAGTAAAGAAAGAGACAAGGAAGAAGTTGACTACTGATCATGTGTCATGAAACAACGCAATACAACACATTTGTATTTCCCGTTGCCTGATGGTGCCAGAATAATCATTAAACCTTTTCATTTGGGGGAGGTGCAATGGATTGGTAAATAGGATTGTACCTATTTGAATATGTTAAGTAAAAGAGAAATAAAGTGTATAGTAAAGAAAGAGACAAGCAAGAAGTTGACTACTGATCATGTGTCATGAAACAACGCAATACAACACATTTGTATTTCCCGTTGCCTGATGGTGCCAGAATAATCATTAAACCTTTTCATTTGGGGGAGGTGCAATGGATTGGTAAATAGGATTGTACCTATTTGAATATGTTAAGTAAAAGAGAAATAAAGTGTATAGTAAAGAAAGAGACAAGCAAGAAGTTGACTACTGATCATGTGTCATGAAACAACGCAATACAACACATTTGTATTTCCCGTTGCCTGATGGTGCCAGAATAATCATTAAACCTTTTCATTTGGGGGAGGTGCAATGGATTGGTAAATAGGATTGTACCTATTTGAATATGTTAAGTAAAAGAGAAATAAAGTGTATAGTAAAGAAAGAGACAAGCAAGAAGTTGACTACTGATCATGTGTCATAAAACAACACAATGCAACACATGTGTATTTCCCGTTGCCTGATGGTGCCAGAATAATCATTAAACCTTTTCATTTGGGGGAGGTGCAATGGATTGGTAAATAGGATTGTACCTATTTGAATATGTTAAGTAAAAGAGAAATAAAGTGTATAGTAAAGAAAGAGACAAGCAAGAAGTTGACTACTGATCATGTGTCATAAAACAACACAATGCAACACATGTGTATTTCCCGTTGCCTGATGGTGCCAGAATAATCATTAAACCTTTTCATTTGGGGGAGGTGCAATGGATTGGTAAATAGGATTGTACCTATTTGAATATGTTAAGTAAAAGAGAAATAAAGTGTATAGTAAAGAAAGAGACAAGCAAGAAGTTGACTACTGATGATGTGTCATAAAACAACGCAATACAACACATTTGTATTTCCTGTTGCCTGATGGTGCCAGAATAATGATTAAACCTTTTCATTTGGGGGAGGTGCAATGGATTGGTAAATAGGATTGTACCTATTTGAATATGTTAAGTAAAAGAGAAATAAAGTGTATAGTAAAGAAAGAGAAAAGCAAGAAGTTGACTACTGATCATGTGTCATAAAACAACACAATACAACACATTTGTATTTCCCGTTGCCTGATGGTGCCAGAATAATCATTAAACCTTTTCATTTGGGGGAGGTGCAATGGATTGGTAAATAGGATTGTACCTATTTGAATATGTTAAGTAAAAGAGAAATAAAGTGTATAGTAAAGAAAGAGACAAGCAAGAAGTTGACTACTGATCATGTGTCATGAAACAACGCAATACAACACATTTGTATTTCCCGTTGCCTGATGGTGCCAGAATAATCATTAAACCTTTTCATTTGGGGGAGGTGCAATGGATTGGTAAATAGGATTGTACCTATTTGAATATGTTAAGTAAAAGAGAAATAAAGTGTATAGTAAAGAAAGAGACAAGCAAGAAGTTGACTACTGATGATGTGTCATAAAACAACGCAATACAACACATTTGTATTTCCTGTTGCCTGATGGTGCCAGAATAATCATTAAACCTTTTCATTTGGGGGAGGTGCAATGGATTGGTAAATAGGATTGTACCTATTTGAATATGTTAAGTAAAAGAGAAATAAAGTGTATAGTAAAGAAAGAGAAAAGCAAGAAGTTGACTACTGATCATGTGTCATAAAACAACACAATACAACACATTTGTATTTCCCGTTGCCTGATGGTGCCAGAATAATCATTAAACCTTTTTATTTGGGGGAGGTGCAATGGATTGGTAAATAGGATTGTACCTATTTGAATATGTTAAGTAAAAGAGAAATAAAGTGTATAGTAAAGAAAGAGACAAGCAAGAAGTTGACTACTGATCATGTGTCATAAAACAACGCAATACAACACATTTGTATTTCCCGTTGCCTGATGGTGCCAGAATAATCATTAAACCTTTTCATTTGGGGGAGGTGCAATGGATTGGTAAATAGGATTGTACCTATTTGAATATGTTAAGTAAAAGAGAAATAAAGTGTATAGTAAAGAAAGAGACAAGCAAGAAGTTGACTACTGATCATGTGTCATGAAACAACGCAATACAACACATTTGTATTTCCCGTTGCCTGATGGTGCCAGAATAATCATTAAACCTTTTCATTTGGGGGAGGTGCAATGGATTGGTAAATAGGATTGTACCTATTTGAATATGTTAAGTAAAAGAGAAATAAAGTGTATAGTAAAGAAAGAGACAAGCAAGAAGTTGACTACTGATGATGTGTCATAAAACAACGCAATACAACACATTTGTATTTCCTGTTGCCTGATGGTGCCAGAATAATCATTAAACCTTTTCATTTGGGGGAGGTGCAATGGATTGGTAAATAGGATTGTACCTATTTGAATATGTTAAGTAAAAGAGAAATAAAGTGTATAGTAAAGAAAGAGAAAAGCAAGAAGTTGACTACTGATCATGTGTCATAAAACAACACAATACAACACATTTGTATTTCCCGTTGCCTGATGGTGCCAGAATAATCATTAAACCTTTTTATTTGGGGGAGGTGCAATGGATTGGTAAATAGGATTGTACCTATTTGAATATGTTAAGTAAAAGAGAAATAAAGTGTATAGTAAAGAAAGAGAAAAGCAAGAAGTTGACTACTGATCATGTGTCATAAAACAACACAATACAACACATTTGTATTTCCCGTTGCCTGATGGTGCCAGAATAATCATTAAACCTTTTTATTTGGGGGAGGTGCAATGGATTGGTAAATAGGATTGTACCTATTTGAATATGTTAAGTAAAAGAGAAATAAAGTGTATAGTAAAGAAAGAGACAAGCAAGAAGTTGACTACTGATCATGTGTCATAAAACAACGCAATACAACACATTTGTATTTCCCGTTGCCTGATGGTGCCAGAATAATCATTAAACCTTTTCATTTGGGGGAGGTGCAATGGATTGGTAAATAGGATTGTACCTATTTGAATATGTTAAGTAAAAGAGAAATAAAGTGTATAGTAAAGAAAGAGACAAGCAAGAAGTTGACTACTGATCATGTGTCATGAAACAACGCAATACAACACATTTGTATTTCCCGTTGCCTGATGGTGCCAGAATAATCATTAAACCTTTTCATTTGGGGGAGATGCAATGGATTGGTAAATAGGATTGTACCTATTTGAATATGTTAAGTAAAAGAGAAATAAAGTGTATAGTAAAGAAAGAGACAAGCAAGAAGTTGACTACTGACGATGTGTCATAAAACAACGCAATACAACACATTTGTATTTCCCGTTGCCTGATGGTGCCAGAATAATCATTAAACCTTTTCATTTGGGGGAGATGCAATGGATTGGTAAATAGGATTGTACCTATTTGAATATGTTAAGTAAAAGAGAAATAAAGTGTATAGTAAAGAAAGAGACAAGCAAGAAGTTGACTACTGATGATGTGTCATAAAACAACGCAATACAACACATTTGTATTTCCTGTTGCCTGATGGTGCCAGAATAATCATTAAACCTTTTCATTTGGGGGAGATGCAATGGATTGGTAAATAGGATTGTACCTATTTGAATATGTTAAGTAAAAGAGAAATAAAGTGTATAGTAAAGAAAGAGACAAGCAAGAAGTTGACTACTGATGATGTGTCATAAAACAACACAATACAACACATTTGTATTTCCTGTTGCCTGATGGTGCCAGAATAATCATTAAACCTTTTCATTTGGGGGAGATTCAATGGATTGGTAAATAGGATTGTACCTATTTGAATATGTTAAGTAAAAGAGAAATAAAGTGTATAGTAAAGAAAGAGACAAGCAAGAAGTTGACTACTGATGATGTGTCATAAAACAACGCAATACAACACATTTGTATTTCCCGTTGCCTGATGGTGCCAGAATAATCATTAAACCTTTTCATTTGGGGGAGATGCAATGGATTGGTTAATAGGATTGTACCTATTTGAATATGTTAAGTAAAAGAGAAATAAAGTGTATAGTAAAGAAAGAGACAAGCAAGAAGTTCACTACTGATGATGTATCGTAGAACCACACAACACAATACAAACAATAAAATACAATACAATACGTAGTGACAGAGATTTAAAAACAAAATTAATGAACTGTTGAATATGATTTTTTTTTATTGCTTTGCTTAAAATATTTCTATTAATGCCAAATGGCCGTGTAATTCTTAAGGTCTCCCTATTTTTTAAATAACAGTTAAAACCACCAAAAACATGTGTCTCAAAATCTGCTGAGCCTCACTGGCATGAACTGAAATAAAATGAGAAGCTTTATAAAAAGAGAAACCTTTTGGAAAACTTCGACATTTTTTATTGGAACGCATAAAATGTTTACTTCATAAATATTTCTTTTTTTTAGAAATTCTTCTTAGTTAATAATTTTGCTCTTTTATGCTTGAATGTTTCTATTGAAAGCAATGGAATATTCCTCTCTTTTCCTGGCAAATTCTTCAATACTCTCTTTAACTTTCATTCCTTCTGGAAAGTCGCCAGCTTGATACTTGCCATGAATACAACTTATAGACAGAGAAATTAATTATTACTTAATGAAAATTCTCTTTCTACCTGTAAAGAAATTTGGTTGGGAGGTAGAACTCAAGAACGACAAGAATTTTATATGGGCTGATAAAATATTAAAATATAAATTTCAGAAAATTGACTTAATGTTGGAACATTGTCAGAAAGTGTTCAAAGCAAAAAAAAACATTGTCTTTTGTCAGATATTTTCTTTTGTAATGTTGTTACTTTAAATTTCTCTACAGTTCAATATTTATTTTCTTTCATTTTCTCTTCCTCGTTTTCCTTCATTTATCTTCAGTTTAACCTGGTCAGAAACATGTGTGCTAAGATAAAGTTTTAAGGAAAAGAAGGACTAGGAAACTGATATTCCCAATTAGAAAGTGATACCTAACATTTTGGGGCACATCAAGAAAGGGGGTTTGGTAAATTTATCTCTCTCGACACATTCTTGAAGGCAAGAAAAGTAAAGTGGGGAAACAGGGATCAATCTACTTAACAAGTTTAAATTAATGAATTGAAGATCGATAACAAAGGGGAGGTAAATAGGCCAATGTTACTTTGAGTGACGAAAGACAGGAAGTTGTAGTGAGCCATGCTTATTCACTTTCTCAAAGGAAATAGTATGTGAAAAAAGAATGGTCCTTCCATTTGTATTTTTCTATTTGTTTCTTCCTTATATTTATTCCATTTGTCTTTCTTATTTTCATCCATTTCGTTTTCATCAGTTTCATTCATTTATTTTTATTTTCTTTCATTTTGTGTTTGTCTTGTCGGGTTTGCTCTGGCAAGCAGCTGGTCAATAGACATTGTGTCCATCCTAGACGATGCATGAAGAGACCGCTTTACATTCGCCTGGCAACCCGTGCACAAATGTGCAAGCCTGCATATATTCACCCAACAAGAACGCAAGCTTCTTCAATTCAGCCAAGTATACATCCATGGATAGTGTCACGTGATGAGTTGTTTATATGATATGAACAAATCCATAGCAAAGGCTGTAACTAAGGCAATCTTTATCTGCTCAACATCGGATTTTGCTTTGCCATCCAGCTGCTGGTAAACTGTACATGCTCCATCCATAAGTCTCAAAGGGGTCACGTGCTCCAGAGACGTCACTCCACACTGCCTGCAAATGAGTTTCAGCTTTTCCATCCATTCAACCACTGAAAGATTGGATGCTGATCTATCAAACTCAGGAATTAATTTTAAGTCAAATGGTGTTCATCATCATCTGGCTGTTACTGAAACAGCTTGTGTTTGTCTTGTCTGGTTTTCTGTACATCCATGCATTAAGAGGACTCTTAATGTGTAGACATGTGGAAAATCAGACAAGATGAACACGCATTTTTAAAAATTTTCTTTCATTTTATCTTCTTTATATTTCTTTCTTTTGTCATTTTTATTTAAATTCATTTTTCCTTCATTATCTTCAGTTTTTCTTGTATATATTCCTTGATTTCATCTTCCATTTTTGCCACTACATGAATTCTGTTTTCATTGTTTAACCATGTCTTTTGATGATTGCCAATTTTGAATGAAAACTTTGCATTATAAAGTATATTTGTTGTTAGCAAAAATAAAAGTTGATATTTTAAAAGCAGGAAATACTAAAACAAAAACAAGCAAAAATTCCTGGTAAGAGATATTTTTCTGTTACAAAAGAAGAACTCTAGAGAAAAGCAATCAATAATCGTGGATAATGTAATGGAGTTTTAGTTGGGTTTGCATGAAACGGATGAGATATGAAACAAACCTGCAATCCTGAGATGGACTTGATAAATTTTTTGCAAGAAGCATGAAATTCAGATCCACTTTAGATGATTCTCAGAATAAGAGTATCATGAAATATAAAATAATACTCAATTATTTATACCCCTTGAACATTGTTTCAAAGATCTCTACTCTTCTTTGTATTATATCAGATGCTTTTATTTCTGTCAACATAGAGAGAGGATTTTACAGCATCTTTCTCTCATATTATTTACATTATTCAGACTGTTATCCTCTTTTTCATTGCCATATTCACAATGTTTCAGCAGTTGTACCCTCCAACTTTCTTCATGTGATTGAGATTTCAAACCGAACCCTTTATTTTGTCCATCAGGGTAGATTGTTCTAGTTCCATGTGCCATGCCTCTTCCAGATGTCTCAGTTATTTCCCTTTAATTCAACTCTCCAACTTTTTTTTTTTTGTTCAACACTGCTGTGGCCTGGTATTAAACTCACAACTCTTTGGGTCTAGTCACTGGATCTAACCAACATCTTCATCCACTGGGCCATGTGTCCTTGAGGATAAAAACATTGGTTAGATCCAGTGACTAGACCCAAAGAGTTGGGAGTTCAATACCAGGCCACAGCAGTGGTGAACCAAAACTTGGAGAATTGAGTTAAAGGGAAATAACCGAGACATCTGGAAGAGGCATGGCACGTGGAACTAGAACAATCTACCCCAGTGTAAAATAAAGGATTCAGTTCAAACTTCCAATCACCTGGAGAAGGCTGGAGCATACAACGGCTGAAACATAGTGAATATAGCAATAAAGATGAGGATAGCAGTCATTAGAATAAAGCATGTGATTATGTTTGTTTGTCGGAATTTAATCCTTTGAGCCCTGACCACTGCTTTACCAGTGGTAGAGAAAAATCACTTAATGCCCAGCCACCGGTTGAATAGTGGGTAAACACTTGTAACTATTTTTATATCTCCTGTGAAACATTACATATCAATTATTTGTGGATTCTAGCTCAGGAGCTCAAGCAGAAGGGTTAAAATTGTTCAGGAAGGCAGGAATCAATGGGTTAAAATCAGAATTTAATTGGTAAAAACATGTATAAAAATCAACCAAATATCATTAATAAATTCTTGATGAATCTTCCTGTGAAGTCAAATAGAGAAAATCTGATTTCCACTTTCCAGTTTTCTTTGTAGATTGTTTGCATATCGAAAGAAGGTTTTGGTTTGGTTTGTTTAATGGCATATCAACTCCTTATGGGTCAATTACTGTCGAAATTTAATTTTCTTGGGGACTTTGGTAATTTATTTTCAAAAATGTATTGATGGTATTTTTTTTTATTATGAAAATGTATTGCTGATATTCTTACTACAAAAATGTATTTTTTTATAGTTTGGGGGTTCATTAATTTGCCCATGGCTGGGGCTCAAACAGGTGCTACCACCCTGTTCAGGGTGGACATGGGAACAACAGCAGTTAAGAGGTGGTTCTACACACCTCAAAACCTCCCTGTCAGAGACCTCCTTGCTGCTGACTGTAGTTTATCATAACCAGGACGATCAAAAGAAGGAAAAGATAAAACAAGAAGCAAAATACATCACGTTAGCAGATATACTAAGAGACTTGTGAATACTATTGAATACTCTTCAAGAAATCACAACACTTTCTGTCATTACTTTCTAAAATAAAATATACTGTGGGACTAAAAATGATTAATTATATCATACATGAATAGATTCTATATTCTGATTAGTTTGATTATTACAATGTAAGAAACTACTGAAAAATTCTTGGCCTGACCAAAAATCCTTTTAAAAAGACATGATATTTGGTCATTTGATCATATTTTTAGAAAAGGGTTTAGTGAAGAATTTTTCAGCTCTCCCTAATATTTTATAGAAACATGTAACTTTTATACAGGGTGGCAAATTTATTATCACTGTTTTTTCTTTCAGGAATAACTGACCTTGAATAACCTTGACTATTCATGACTTTGAATAATCATTCGACTCTTGCATAATTACTTAACTCTGATTGGTTCTTTTATGATTGATTAATTGCTGCTTGATTTAATGACTGGTCATTTAAAGTTTATTTGCAGTCTTTCGTCTTTCATTCTGCCTGTCTTGTATTGCTAAACAACTCACTTATTTTGAGCATCATGTTATTGTACTTTTCAAAGAAGAACCATCGATGTGGGAATTGAAGAAATGTGCAGAAATTCTTCCTGATTGTTTCAGTCACATCAGTCATCACCAGTTTTCAACACTTGTCTCACATCTTTCTGAATCTAAGGCTTTTTTACTGGGCATTCTATATATGGCAGCTACTGTGGAAAGAATTGCTTGTTATTTATTTATTGGACTTAAGTCTTTAGAAAGTTTTGGATGATTTGTCTGAAGACCATCTTCATGTTAATTCTGCTAAACTGTAGTTTCTGAAGTATTTTTAATTTCCAGACCTTTTAGCTTCCTTTTCTCTGGCTGTCATAAATTTCCAGAGATTTTAGCTTCCTCTTCTCTGGCTGTCATGGATTTCCAGAGATTTTAGCTTTCTCTTCTCTGGCTGTCATAAATTTCCAGAGTTTTTTTTTTAACATCCTCTTCTCTGGCTGTCATAAATTTCCAGAGTTTTAGCGTTCTTTTCTCTGGCTGTCATAAATTTACAGAGTTTTTAGCTTCCTCTTCTCTGGCTGTCATACATTTCCAGAGTTTTAGCATTCTTTTCTCTGGCTGTCATAAATTTACAGAGTTTTTAGCTTCCTGTTTTCTGGCTGTCATAAATTTACAGAGCTTTTAGCTTTCTCTTCTCTGGCTGCCCTACAGCTTCATTGCAAAAATCTCTTCAAATAAAACTGTATTTCAAATTATTTGATAGTGATATACTAATTTTTTTTTTCCTTTGGATACAATCAGAGGTTTTGCTTTATTGGAAAAATGTGGCATTAAAATGTTCTTGACAGAAAATCTTGCTTTACAAAAATCAAACAGACAATGCATTAAACATTAGAAGTGGTCAACAAGAAATTTGATCTTGGATAATAATCACAAGATGATGTAAAGAAGTTGATTATATCCATAATGGGTCACAGACAATGGGTCGACTAATTGTGTAATGTTTCTTACAGTTAATGGATGGGAGAACATTTTTTCTGCTTAAATGAGATTATAATGTCTGAGGTTTCAGAGAGATGAACATGTGATTTCTATTGGCAGAGACAGTAAGACAAAGACTGCGTCTTTACCATTTTGGTATCACTCTTCAAATTAGAAACCTTGAAAGTGATTGTTTTGTTGAGAAGAAACATAACTAGTTAGTGTTTACTTGTTTATTAATGATCATTTTGATCGGCCAACCCCATGGAAACTTCTCTTGCTTACCCTATTGTCTAGACTATTGAACATGCAGATGAGCTACCATCTTCTGAACTGTCTCCCTTTATTGTTCCCATTCATCTATCAGATTAGAACTCTTAACTTATCATATCTTCTCATTTCTAATGTTAATTAAAAAATAAAGAAAATATGCTGTTTTTCTTTTTCAATAATAGATTAAAATAAAGAGATTCCTTGGAAGTTCGATATTGCTTTTACTTTTGTAAATGAGATTTTGAAACCAGCTCAGATATTTGGATGTAAATTAGATAGTGTATAAAAGTCAGTATCGCCATACCTACAGGAGAATTATCTTCTTTTGACGAGACTACATCTGTCAGAGAGATAACCTATCATAACAATATGGCATTGGCAATCCATTACTTAGCCACAATGGAGGATCCTGAATATGTAGAAATCTGGCTTAAGTGTTTTGCAGCATTGGCAAGAGTTGAAAATTTAAAAGACACCAAAGCTAGCTGAGAAGAAAATAAAGTTACAGATTTGTTTTTGGCCTCAGTTGGGGTGTGAGGCCATAAAAATATTTCCATCATGGTCTATCTCAAAGTGTTGGAATATTTAGCATATGAAGAAATTGATGCCATCATAAAAGCAAATGTACGACCAAAAATATTGGTCATAGCAGAAAGAACTAAATTTCTCAAAAGTAGACAGAGACTGAATGAAACTGTTATGCAATATGTACAGTGATTGTAAGAAGTTCAAGCTTATAATATGAAACTGGAAGCATGTGTGGAGTTCTTAGAACAATTGGAACTGATTCAAAAGTTTAATGACTCTGAAGGCAGCATGGAGACTCACATGAAGACTGGGTGGAAAATCTAGATCCTCTGATTGAAAGTATGGAAGTATTTGAGATAAAATCACAGGATAAAAATAGGGAAATGGTGAAGTTGAACAGAGTAACTTTACTCATGGAGGTGGATACTGGAAGTGATGTGATATAGATACCAAGGAATTGATAATGAATTGGTAGACCAAAGTTAAAGAAAAGTAAACTTCAGTTGAAACAGTTCGATGGGTCAATCATCAAAATTTTAGGATGCTTTGAAGACATGTTTGGGACAAAAACAGATTTGATATAATACCCATCATAGTGGTGGAAAACATCAAAAGCTACAGTCTTTTAGAAATTGATGCGTTAAGAGTGGATACATTGATGCTGGTAAATTCCATGAAGTCAGTAAAACCTGATAATGGATTATTAAGAGGATAGGATTTTGCACTTGATAGAAACTGACATATTACCCTTAAATCAGCTCAGGTTAGGAACTAGGCCGGATTCAGTGTTAAATAGAATTGTGGATAGAATAAAGAGAAATACATGGAGTAATTTCTCTATGGCTGAGGGGCTTTATAAAGAGTCAAGTTACAAATTAACATATAGAAAAATGAATTATATTTAATGGAGATATCATAGTACCTTCACAGTCTCTGAGAAAAGAAGTAATTAATCCCATACATGATGATATACATGGAGGTATATTGGTTATGCAAATGAGGTTAAAGTTGCAAGCATGGTGGCCAGGCTATTTGAGAGACATGGAAGAGTATGTTTAAACATTCCCAAAGTGTGCAGAAATAAAGAAATTTAGGCAAACTAAAATCCACCCTTGGCCAAAGGAAATGGAACCGTGAACACGAGTATATATGGATCATACGTACATTAAAGGTATAGGACTATTTCTGATAATAGTCGACTTGTATTCACGTTGGTCTGAAGTTTTTAAAGTCATGGATAGAAAACGGGTGTTGAGGATAGTGTTTTTTTTAGAAATGGAGTTCCAAAAACGTTGGTCTCTGACAATGCACCTGAGTTTTGTGAAGAACGTTTATGTAAATGGTTAAAACATATTGGCTGCATTCCATACAAAACACCACCTTACCACCTGCAATCAATGGAATTGTGGAGAGAATAGTTCAAACGGTAAAAATGGGATTAAATGCATTCCAGTAGATTGTGATATAGAGAGTTATTTACTCAGACTACTCCTAAGCTACAGAGCTATTCCACATGCAACCAGAAAACAAAGCCCATCTATCTTGATGGGAAGACAAATAAGAGCTCTGATTACCATGTCATTTGCAACAAATGAAAGTGTGTAGTACAGAAAGGATAAGGATTCAAGTCCAGAAAAGCTGAATTTTGTAGTGCTAAAGAGATTTAGCACAGCTGTGTTATCAAAGAATGGACAAGGCATACTGGTTCATGAGCTCGGATGACACAAGAAAGGATGAATGAATCCAGTATTGAGAGTGATCAGGAAGACAACCAGAGATATGAAAATGAAGAACAGGAGAGGGAGGAGAGGATGAGCGTATTCAGTAATAGTGACAAACAATCTGAGCATGAGAGTGATTGGAGGTATCATGATGGTTCAAATGAATCATTTATGACCCTAGATCCCCTATAAAAAAAGAAATAAAGAGACTGAGAGATGGATTATGTGTCCCAGGGTTGTTCGTAAAGGTCAAAGATCAACTAAAGGTATAAAGCCTCTTAGGCAGTTGTAGTGATATGTAAATTAGGTTATGTAAAAGGCAGTGTTGTTAAACCTACAGAAGAGTTATCTTCTCTTGACAAGACTATGTCTGTCAGAGAGAATACCTATCATGACAGGATGGTTTTCTGCAATAAGGTATCCTTAGGCTTTAATAGCTGCAGAAGCAGAGAAAGATAGGTTTCTGAGATTAATTACCTAGAATTTGGGAGCAATTCTTCAAATTGTTTTTTAAAAGCCAAACCAAATAAAAACACTTTCATTGAAAAATGTGTTTTTAGTTTAGTATGTTCTTTTCATACTAACTTTAATATTGACTGAAATATTTATTTTAATATTGACTGATATTGACATTTTCCTTTAACATGCTGGCTCCCACACAACCCACCCGAAGGTCTTAGTGGTATGTCTGCAAGACCCACATGACCACCCTCTGATGGGAGTTCTCCAATTTCTTTTCTATGAGAACTATTGACAGTGGGATGCTATGATTGATTGCTTATGAGATCATGGTACACCGGAACCACATTTTTTCCAAAAAAAAAAAAAATTTTTTTTTTAATATAGAAAATGATAGTGTCAAAATATTTTTTTTTCCAATGACACATGGGTGGGTCATGCTTAATAAATACTACCTATGATATCCTTGCCCATATATGAAACCATGTTAAAACAAAGTTGCTTGTACCAAAATTAATTAAGATATAGAGTTGGGACCCTGGGACAACAAGGGAAATGAGGCTTATGAGCCATGTTAATATGGCCCTGAATTACAGTGTCGGGACACCTAGTGAAGATCAAATTCACTATACCAGAAAATTGGCCTGCAAGATGAAGTACAAAACAGAAGGGTCAAGCATTGTACTATCTAGGTAACTCCATAAGTAATAACTCCAAGGTTCTTACTAGTGGAGAATTTGACCAAGAGATGTTAATTACAGTGAATTTTTTCTGGCTGAAGATTAAATCTGCACATGGGACTGAACTACAGGCATCCGTAGTGGTGATGACATGGCATCTCTGGGTAGAGGAAGTTTCTAAACAGAAGTCAATGGCCAGGGAAGAAGGTTCCTCCAATGATAACAATGTCCCCATCTCTGATTAATACGTTAGCTCCCACATGACCCACCAGAGGGCCGTGTAGTATGGCTGCAAGGCCCACACGACACTCCAGGTGGTTGTTTTTTAATTTCTTTTCTTTGAGGATTATTGGGAGTGGGATGCTATGATTGATTACTTATGAGATCATGGTACACGAGAACCATGTTTTTTTTCAAAAAGATTTTTATTTTTCATACAGAAAATGAGAGTGTCAATGTAAAAATTGTATATTGGGAATTTTCCAGCAATTTGTGTGGGATTTTGTGTCATAAAATGGACTCCAGTACCAAATGACACACCAGTGGGTTGGGGGTAATAAATACTACCCATGATATCCATGCCTCATATATAAAACAGTGTTAAAACAAAGTTGATTGTACCAAAATTAATTACGATATAGTGTTGGTACCATGTGTCAATAAGGAAAATGAGGCTTATGAGCCAACATGTTAAGAGAGAAGTAATGAGAAATCTATGTTTCACCCTGAAGAATTTATACCTCTTCTCCAAAATAATTTTCAATAAGTGCAGTTGTCAAGTTTCTGAAAATACTTTTAAGGGTTCAAATTGAAATTTTCAATATAGAATATTAAATTTATTTAACTGTTTACCATATCATTTTCTTTCTACGTAATGTTTTATTTTGACAATTTTTTTCATATTTATGTAATACAGAAATCATGACAATCACATTTATTTCTTTTTTTAAATTAAGAGTCTATCAAATGGAATTCATGAAAATAAACTTCCTTTGGTTTTATAAATTAAGAGTCAAAGAGTGACAGCCCAAGATTTGACCCATGTATTGTTGAAATTACAATCTAGATGATGTAGAAATTTTAGAATGTAGATGACTGGAAATATGACACAGAAATCTGAAGATACACAGGAATAGCAGAAGGTGCCTTTCAGAAATTAAGCACAGTATTAAGACAGAAGAAAAATTGCTAGAAACAAAAAAGAAAATGCTGAACTTCTATTTAATATCTAATTGTCTGTATGGCATTGAATGTTACTAGAGCTCTTCAGAGAGGAAGAAGAATTTGGAAGCAATAGATATATGGTCCTGTCAACAAACATCCTGAAAGGACCTTAGCAAATAAAAGAATATACAAATTTTTGTTTTTATGAATCATGTATATTGAAGTTAAGAATTATGAAAATAATGTTTTTTTCTTTTACTCAACTTTTTGCTGAAGAACTATTGAATTAAAATGAGATAATATTATTTTCTGTCAAAATATATATTCTCTACAGCCTCTCAATGAACTGTGCAACCATCCATAATTTACTAGATTACATCCCTGAAGCTAAAATCCTGTTGCAGAAAAGCATGTATATAAGCAATATATATTTATTAATATCCTTAAAATTTTTGCTAGCAAGTGAAGAAGATCTTTTTCTGTCTGATATCCCTAAAAAGTGTACATTTACTAGTTAATTTTGGTTGCTGCCAATGATCTTGTGAAATTAATTCCACCAACTGTAAGAAATTCAGGATAGACACCTTTTTCAAAGAAAATATAACAGTTTTCAGTTCAGTCCCAAATCAGAGTCTATTTTATAAAAAAATTTAAAAATTTAACCTATTATATTTTGAAAAGAAGAAAATCTTAAAAATATAAAACCTCTATTCAGGATTATTGATTAACAAAAAGTTAAATTTTGCCTTTATTGTAGATACTTTCTAATCTAAAACTTATTCAAATGTTCCAAAATTTGGCACTGTTTAAAAAGACTGGTCTACTTGTAAAAAAAATAAATAATAAAAAACTGGAGGGGGAGCAGAAATAATTTTTGTACATTTGCATTCTTTAGATTAGGGGTCTCAAATACATGACCCACTGGCTGCAGACTATCTTTGTACAATCTACATGGAACCATTTTCATGACCAATATTTTCATCAAAATTTAATGTTTAATAAATTTGCCCCTGGCCCCTTCCATACTTTTGCAATAACAATATTGAGATCAATCTACCCATCAAGTGCCAACAGTCAGTAAATTTTAAGGTTAGCAAGGTCTGTTCTAGTTCCTCTCTAGGGAAGGGAAGAAAACTTGATTTTGATGCTGTAGGACATGTCCTGCATTAACTGATGTGGGAGACATTTTCCCTATTGATTATTTTTTTTAAAAATTGCATGTAAATTTTAATTTTTTTACAAATATCTACTTAATAAACATGAATGCCTTGAGTGCATATAGAATTTTGTCTGCCTGCTAAACTCTCACCCTCTCATTCTCAGAAGATAAGTGTAGTTATGTTTTTTATTAAATTATCTGATGAAGCTCATATTCCCTTGCACCTTATCAAATGCTTTTGTATAGTCTATGAAACATAAATATACATTCTCATGATTTGTATTGCTTGTTCTGATCTGATTCTAATCATAAAGATTATATTTCTTGTTCCAGTGCCTTTAGTAAAATTACACTGTTTTCACTTCATTCGAATCTGGATCATAAGCTTAATGTGGTTCATTAAGCTGACTGCTTGATGGAGTTCACATTCACTTGCACTTTATCAAATACTTTTGTATAGTCTATGAAACATATATCCTCATACATTTATATTGATTGTTCTGATCTGATTCTAATCATAAAGATTATATTTCTTGTTCCAGTGCCTTTAGTAAAATTACACTGTTTTCACTTCATTCGAATCTAGATCATAAGCTTAATGTGGTTCATTAAGCTGACTGCTTGATGGAGTTCACATTCACTTGCACTTTATCAAATACTTTTGTATAATCTATGAAACATATATCCTCATACATTTATATTGATTGTTCTGATCTGATTCTAATCATAAAGATTATATTTCTTGTTCCAGTGCCTTTAGTAAAATTATACTGTTTTCACTTCATTCGAATGTGGTTCATTAAGCTAACTACTTGATGGAGTTCACATTCACTTGCACTTTATCAAATACTTTTGTATAGTCTATGAAACATATATCCTCATACATTTGTATTGATTGTTCTGATCTGATTCTGATCATAAAGATTATATTCCTGATTCTAGTGCCTTTAGTGAAATTACACTGTTTTCACTTCATCTAAATCTAGATGATAAGCTTAGTTATGTGGTTTATTAAGCTGACTGTCTGATGGAACTCATATTCCCTTGCACCTTGTCAAATACTTTTGTATATTGTATGAAACATATATTTACATCCTCATGCATTTTTATTGCCTGTTCTGATATTATTCTAATCATAAAGATAATTTTTCTTGTTGAAGTGCCTTTAGTGAAATTACACTGTTCTCTATTCATCAGAATCTGGATGACGAGCTTATTTATGTGGTTCATTAAACTGACTGCTTGATGAAGCTCATATTCTCTTGCAACTGTCATCTTTTTACCCCATGGTATGAAGATAGGTCTACTAAGGCAGGGTTCTCAAAACTATGCATGCGGCCTGTGGGGAAATATTTTCCCGATCATTATTTTTCCTCAAAAGTTTCCTGATCAGTATTTTCCTCAAAATGTTCAATAAATTTGCCGCCTCACCCCTTTCATACTTTTTTAGTTGCAGTATTGTCCTAGACCTACCCAGCAAGTGCCAACAAACAGTCAATCAATTTTAAGATATACAAGGTTTTTTTCCTTGTTCCTCTCCCAGAAGGGGAAGAAAACTCGATTTTGATGATGAAGGACATGTCCTACATTAACTAACTTGGGGCATGTTTCTGCCTCACATTTTAAAAACCAATTATTCTTTTTAAAAAATTACACATTGTTTTTCATGATCTGCTGGAATACATATAAAATCTTGCCTTGCCTTAAGCTGCAAAACTTGTCTCAATTGAAAAATATTGATTTTTTTTTATCATTTTAGAACTCAGGCCATCTTTATAATATTGATATAGTGTAAAATGAAATCTCTCACTTTTACAGAGTTATTTGTCCAACCTGTTCTTTACAGATTGTCATGTTTTTATTTATTTTTTAATTTTCTGAATATTTAAAACTTTCTTTGACATTATTTAAAAACTTTGCTGGGATGGGGGGATTTTTTCAGGAACATATACACAAATATTGGAGGATAATAATTATTGATCTTAAATGAAGAATAAATACATAAGACTTTTATGAATTTATATCATTTTCATTCTTTAATTAAAATGTATACATCTATTTGTTCTTTCTGTTACCATAGAACAGTTAAGTCAAATAATTCTGTAAAAAGTCAGGGATTGACTTTATACTGTATCAATATTATAAAAAGCTTCTAAAATGATAAAAAATCAATATTTATCAATTGTGACATGTTTCGTGGCATAACTAAGGTGCAAAGAATGCTAATCTACAAGAATTATTTTCAAGAAAATTTTACTGTTTTTTTATGAGTGGACCAATCTATTTAACTAGTGCCCATGACAATCTATATTTAAGGCCAAGTCATAGTGCAAGTCAGGTTCAGAAGTGAAGGCCCATCTCAAATCACGTAATTCCACTGGAATCGGAAATATTTCATTTCGGTTTGCGATATTTCAATGCTGTAGTTGACTTAAGAAATGTTTGCCTTTGCCATTTGTTATATCTTCAGCCTATTGAAGTTGTCCTGGGTATGACGATAAACTACATCCACATCCTGGGTAAGACAATAAACGATATTCAACAGCAAGGCCTCTGATCAGGAGGTTTTGTGGAGCGTGGAACCACCTCTTAATTGCTGGTGTTCCCAGGTTCGCCCTGTTCTAGGGTGGTAGCAGCTGTCAGGGTTCCAGTTATGGCCAAATAGTTAACCCCAAAGTGGGGCCAAAATACCATGAATGTGTAAAAATAGGTTTTAATACCAGCAATATATTTTTGTATAAAAAATATTACCAGCAATCCATTTCTTGAAAAAAAAATATTACCAGCAATACATTTTTTAAAAAATAAAATATTACTAGCAATACATTTTTGGAAAAAAAAATATTACCAACAATATATTTTTGAAAAAAATTACCAGTAATTAAAATTTTGTCAGCATTAAATAACCCCTTGAGGTGTTTATATGCCATAAAACAAAACATACTAAACCAAACCAAAGCCTATTGAAGTAAATATAAGATTTATTCATTTTATTTCTTTTAGACTTAATACGTTATTTTATGTTTTTGTTGGAAAAGCAAACATTTTTTGTGTGCTATTCACTGAAGAAATTTAATTTATGAAACCTAATGTGGAGTAATGGGTAGCAACTCGGATTGAGGAATTGGAGAGCTGACTTCAAATTCCAGTCAAATCCATTACATTTCACTTACGTGTTAATACCCTTCAAAAAGGTATGGATCCTTCTCTGCACAGCTACGGCTAAAGAGCAGGACAGACCGAGTTCTATAGCCTAGGATGGCAACTGGTCTACTACAGAAAGAAATGATAACCTACTGTGGGAAAAAATCTGCCTTGTCAGTCATGTATAGAAAGATACATGATTGCCTAAGCATGTATCACACATGGCACATAACTGACTCGTCTTGTTACTTGGAACATAATTTAACCTTTTTCACATAAAGCTAATATTCTTCTCTAAGAAATTTTTATTTATAAAAGCAAATACACTGGTGGTGATCAACTTTATTTTTGTGTAATTTCTAGTTTTCTTTTTAACAAATGAAAAAAAGGATGTTAAATTTTTACCATGCTTCATATTCGAACGGTAACATTTTAATTTTACTCAATTTAAAAAAATAATTTATCAATCCAATTTTTTCTCGTCTTTCTTATTACAAATGTTACAAATTCTCTCCCAGGAAAGTTAATTTTAATAATGCTTTATGTCTAATTTTTCACATACGTTTTTACTGAAGAGTTTTTCTTTGATTCTTTTTTTAAATTGTGAAATTTAACTTGGTACATAAAGTTGTTTTTTTCGGTGATATTGTTATCCATAACAAATATATTGATGATAAAATTTAATCTTTTATGAGTAATTTGTGTTTATCTTTCTAGTTATTGTTTTTAAAAAGTATGTTAGATTTTTGTTTACTGTTAAAAACATATAAATAGGAGCAAAGGTGATATTTTTTAGCACAGAATCAATGAAAAATCATTTATTAAGCAGGTTATGTAAAATTATTGTTAGAGATTGTAAAAATAAATCTATCTATCATCATAAATATTTATGACAAAATAAGTCCGCATAACAAGTTACTTTAGTATCTGTCTATATTTCTGAGATGAGGTATTATGTACACTATTTACATTATTCAAACTATTATCCTCATCTTTGTCACCATATTTATTACGTTTCAGCCATTGTATGCTCAGGCCTTCTTCAGGTGGTTGGAATGTCGAACTGAACCCTTTATTTTGCTCACTGGGGTAGACTGTTCTAGTTCCACGTGCCATGTTTTAATGGGTGCAAGTTATCAGTTATCTCCTGTAAATTCCCCTCTTCAACTTCTCCACTGCCTTAACTGGGTATTGAACTCCCACTCTTTCTGTCCTGTCACTGGATCTAACCAACGCCTTTATCCACTGGGCCATGTGTCCTTGAGTTACTTTAATTCTAAACAATACAACAAATAAAATAAAAAGTTACTTTCATGTTTATTTTGTTTCATGTCATATTCTATGTGTCATATGTCATATGTCATTGTCATATTCCAGAGTTCCTAGTTCCAGTATGGTTTTTATTTCATTAAAACAGTTTTTACATGGTTAATTAATAATGTATTTCATACACCTTTTTTTAACAGGGCCAGAAATAATGAAAGCAATGTCCCACCAAATTATATATTAATCGTAATAAGACCTTAGTAAAGAAAATATATATACCAAGATGAAAAGGATTAACTTTTTCAGACAAATTAATTATGTGCTTAATGTTTACTTTTTCTTTGAAATTCTAAAACAAACTACAAACCAAAAGTGAAAGTAAAAATCTTCACTTCCAGTGAAATGCCAAGATTTGAGATTGGCCTCCAGTTCTGGTCTTGATTTGCACTATGACTTGGCCTGAAATAAAGATTGCCATCATAGTGCCCCAAATTTTAATCCTTCTTCTCCACTACAAATGGCTTTCCTCTGATCATGTAACCCACAAGGATGGACACTGAAAAGAATCTGACATCAGACAATTTCAGAAATTCATATTTCATCCATATTTGTTGTTGAGAAAGTTTTTCTTATTTCTATTATTTGACATTAAAATTTTTCCCTTTTTCTAATTTTTCAATTCTTTCTTAGTTTGCTTCTCTTGGGAATGTTTCTCGCGAGAAAAGAATTATAATTGATTCTTTTTTTTTTTTTGGCTCACTCATTATTGATTGATATTAGCTAAAGATCTCATTTTCTGTTTAAAAATAATTGACAAATATTACTAGAACTAGTAAATTGTATGGAAACATGAAAAATCTAAGTAAATTTATTTAATTTTTTAATCCAGGAAAAATAAAAACAAACTTAGTGATGGAAATTTCTTTGAAAACAAATTATTACATTCAACATTTTCAGCATTCATATCAGTCATGAGATTTTTTTCATTGTAAATTTTGCTTTTGTTTTCACTTTTTCTTTAACAAAGCTTCAATGAAAAAAGCTGAAACCTGAGTTCTTGAAATAACCGTAAAGTCTTTGTAAATACCAAATTATTTTTCTAAAATTTATTTCTCCAGCCTTATTAGGGCCAATCAGAATTATAGATTAGATCTTTAATTTTTAGTCTTTAAAATAGAAGTTGCACTGCAAAATATATACGGAACTCAGTTCATAAACTGCATTTGAAAATAAATATTTTGGAATTTTTCTTCTCCAGTAACAAAGTAACTTACAATTTGGTTTTATCGAATGAGATCAATTGGTATGATTCTATGGCCAGACATTAATTGCAGTGAATTTAGTTATTAGTTACTTGTAATCTACATGTTTTCTTGGAGAATTGTAGAAATACTGGAAGAGAAATGTAATAATCCATTATGAAGATTATAATGATGGAAATTATCAAATGCTCAATTGTATTGATATAAAAACACCTGCTGAAAACAATTATGAGAAATCACTATCAACATCTCTTTCATATTAACTAATATATTGAATTCCAAATACCTGCAAGATATTCATTTGATAAATTAAATGAAAAATATAAACTGTAATAGTTTCCCTGCAGTTATGGGGAAGCAGTTTTGTTTCAAAATCAAACTCGCCCCAAAAAGCAACAGATACTGTCATTTTGTGAGGTTCGTCATCATGTTTTTTGAGTCAAGGGTTATCCTTCATCAACTTCATCTCACCACACTCTTCTCCAACTGCCCCTCAATTGTAACATTTTGTGGCCTTAAATTCTTGGTCATGTTTCTTATTCTTATATTTGTTACAAAGTAGACTGTTTTTCATGGATAAGGTTGAGAGTGATACAAATATCTGGAGTCTTTTTCCCACTTGTAATATTCTAAGCATTCTGAAATATTTTTAGTCAAGAAGGCCTATAAAATAAATAATGCATAAAGTTTAGTTAACATTTAGTTGAGTCATTCTTAAAGTTAATCAATCACCTATATTTAACTACCTACATTGTCTATTATACTTACAAAATCATTTACACTTACCTACAGTGTATATTATATAATCATCTATATTTACCTGCATACAGTGTATATCATATAATCATCTATACTTAACTACATACAATATATATCATATAATCATCTATATTTCTGTACCAACAGTGTATATTATATAATCATCTATACTTACCTACCTACAGTGTATATTATTTTATATTCTATACTGAAATACCTGCAGTGTATAATATATAATAATCTATACTTACCTACCTACAGTGTATATTATATGGTAATCTATACTTACTTTCCTACAGTGTATATTATATAATTGTCTATACTAACCCCCCTACAGTGTATATTATCGTCTATACTTACCTACATACAGTATATATCATATAATCATCTATACTTACCTTCATACAATGTATATCATATAATCATCTATACTTACCTACATACAGTGTATATCATATAATCATCTATACTTACCTACATACAGTGTATATCATATAATCATCTATACTTACCTACATACAGTGTATATCATATAATCATCTATACTTACCTACATACAGTGTATATCATATAATCATCTATACTTACCTACATACAGTGTATATCATATAATCATCTATACTTACCTACATACAGTGTACATTAGATAATCATCTATACTTACCTACATAGAGTGTATATCATATAATCATCTATACTTACCTACATACAGTGTACATTAGATAATCATCTATACTTACCTAGATACAGTGTATATCATATAATCATCTATACTTACCTACCTTAACAACTATTCATACTCTGTGACACATTTTCTTCTATGACAGTTTTTATATCTACTCATAGATCCATTTATGATCTTTTCGAAATAAAGAAATAATCTCTCACATAATTTCATATAAAGCTTAAATTGACTTATTACTCCAGTATTTAACTGAAGGAAGCTTTATATTCCTTCTTTTACAATGAATATATTTCAAAATATGTTCACTATAATACTAAAACTCAAACAGAGGAAAAACATTTTTTTGTTTTTGTTAAATTCTTAAGATATAAGAATCAAACATTTTTTTTTTATTTTAAGCTTAAAATCACTATTTATTTTGAATATCATTCAAGTATACAATGGCCTATTCCTAAAATTCAAATTGGCACTGCATTATTTGTAGATATAAAGTTAAATTTTATTTTTTGATTGCGACTCTTTACAAGATGAAGAGAATATAGTAAGATAATTTTTGACTCAAAGAAACCTTTAACTTTTCTTTTATATTGTGCTTCTTTATGAATAATTTTACTTTGATTTCCATGTTCTGCTTGTCTAGTTTTATAGATACCAGTATAATGTTGTTGGATGTACGGCACTGTCCTTGCAGTCACTGCATTTATCCATTCATGGCAATGAGAAAATGACATGTCACATGACTTTGGCCAGTGGTTCATCTTGAGACTTTCCCTCCCTAACTCTCCCATTGGAGTCACTTGTCATCTGTCAACTATAATGATTTAAAATATCATTTCCCTCTTCTCTCACCATACTTTCTTTAATGTTATCATCTCCTCTTCCTCCTCCTATTCTGAGCTCTTGCCTAGAGTTTTCAAAGTCATGTGAGAGACCAGTCTGGCTGGCAGGAGATAGTCAAACAGATGGGCAGGGTTAGGAATGATGGTTTCTCTTACAAAGAGAGTAACAGAGAACAGAAGCAGGTCATTTCCATGATGCCACTCCTGTCCATTTACCATGTTCATATAGTCAAGTGATGCACACAATACTCAGGGCAAATTTCTTTTTAACAGAATCATGATCACCTGCTGACATTTTTTCAAACCTGGATCACGTTATAAAAATAAATTCTCTCAACATCAACATAATGTTATCTGTGAAATAGTTTAAAGTGATAAAAACAAACAATATGTACATTTTCTCTCTGCCAGATCCCTTTATGACATGGGCGACCATGATTTTCCACAGCTTCCTGTCCTCTTGACTCTCAGTATTACTTGCTTTTTAAAGACCCCTTTTTTTGTCTTTATAGTACTTGTTCCTTCATCCATTTGCTCAAACTTGTCAAATTGGTTACACATTGTTTGCCTTTGCTTCTCTTTCTTTTGATATCTCTCGTGAGTTTTACTTTCTCCTTGTCTTTCTTCATTTTTGTTTATTCCAAGCTTTTCAACTATCCATTTCTGATTGTTAACAACAGTTTCTTTGTATTAGGTTGGTGCATAATTATCAGACGTTTTTGAAACAATATTTATTATTAAAAAAGAAACATAATAATTCAAATATAAGATTTTTAAATGATTATTCTGGAGCATATGATTATCGACACACATTTTTATAACCTGAAAATAAAATAATATTTTTATTAAAAAAAAAGTAAACAAAACAGCAATTTTTATTAACAAATAACACCTACAAAAACGCCTGGTAATTATGCACCAACAAAAAAAATTTATTGTCTTTAAAACTTCTTCGCAATATTTATCAGTGGGGAATGACATATTGGTCACTTGAGATCTTTTCTTTATTTGTGAAATAATTGTCCAGTAGTTACTGCTATATAAGAGATTAGATATTACATTCCAACACTCTTTTCTTTGTTTCAATTTTTTATCCTTTAGCAATTGATTCAGTTTCTTTCTGAAAGCCATTTTTTTTTTACTCTTCCTATGTCCCTTCTTGACTTTGATATTCATAAAACATAACTCACAGCTTTGGCCTTTGATCATGTTCTTCTTAAAATTATTGGTTTGTCTATCATGATACAGTGTTTGTTCTAGAATGAACATGTTGTGCTAAAGTGATACTTTCTTGATATTTATTCACATAGCCTTTCATCAGATATCAAAACAAAAGTCTTTCTGTTGTAATTCAATGCTTTATACCAATCTTCTAATCCCATCTATTCATGTTCATTTGCATCAATTTGCCAATGGATGCGTTTCTTGTTCAAGTCAAATCTGTTTCTGCTCTTCAAATGAAACCGAAACAACCCAAAACTGAAAAGGAAACTTTTTTTTTTACATATCCTTGGACCTACGTTGTTTCTAATGTTCATAAATGATCTTCTTGATGTCACCAGTTCTCAACTTGGTATCTATGCTGATGACACAACAATCTACTTCTGTCTTAATAGTAAATTTGATCAGTTCAATTGGCAGCTCATCTAAAAATGACTTACAATCTGTTGTTAAATGGGGCAAGGAGTTGCTTGTTAATTTTATTGCCTCAAAAAGGAAACTGCTCTCTTTTAATCATCTAAGTGAACCCTTTTTACCTTCCATCAACATGGCAGATGCTAAACTCCAGGAGAGTGACTCTCGGACTAACTGACGTGGAGTGGAAAGTATATTGAATCAATTGGTAAGTCTGCAGATAAAAAAGTTGATTCACTATGTTGTGCTAGACAGTTTTTCTTGCTAGAAACTATTTTACATATTTATAAGTGTACCATTTGTCCTTGTTTTGAATATTGCTGCCACATCTGGTCTGGTGCTCCTGCTATATATTTAGAGATTCTTGATAAAATACAAAGAAGAATCTGCAATGTTATTGGTCCTGACCTGGCATCTCAGCATCAGTCCCTTTCCCACTGCCATAAGGTAGCTTCCCTGTGCCTTTTCTCTAAATACTTTTATGGTAATTGTTCCAATGAACTTTCCTGTATGGTACCTTGACTTTATGAATTTAAGTGCAGTACTAGATTGAAAGCAAACTCTAATTAATTTACTGATGAAATGGCTTGATGCAACTGTATGTCATATGCTCAGTTTTTTCTATCATACTTTATGTTTGGGGAACTCCCTTCTGCCTTCTTGAGTCCTACTCAACTTTGATCTTCAAAAATTTAAATTCAGTGTCAGTAATTATCTTCTATCTTCTTAATTCTTATTCTTTTATTGTCTTCTCCCATTAATAGTTGTTTTTCTCATATTCTCTAACACATAGTAACCACTTGCATCCTAGTAGCTTTATTGCCTTTCTTGGAGTGAAGTGAGTAAAAAAAAATGCCAATTTTTCATCATATATTTTTCATCACACTTCTTATATATATATACATACATATATACATATATATATATATATATATATATATATATATATATATATATATATATATATATATATATATATATATATACCCAAGTATAGGATTGGTGTATACGGAATAAATTCCAATAACCCAAAAATACTATTCTTAAAAGAGTGCTCAATACAGAGTAGAGCAAATATAATTATTTATTTGAAAATTATAACATAAATATGTTATAAGATCACTACAAAAATAGCCATTTCGTTTCAACACTTCTGGTGTTTTATCAAGTGTTGGTGTTGAATGCATAATACATTCAACACCATCACTTGATAAGACACCAGAATTCAAAATGGCTATTTTTGTAGTGATTTTATAACATATTTATGTTATAATTTTTGAATAAATAATCATATATATATATATATATATATATATATATATATATATATATATATATATATATATATATATATATATATGAATTGTAAACAATAGGAATTAGAATTACTCCATAATATTGAAGGTAATCATTTCACCTTATAAATTAAAATTAAATTACAAGGATTTTCAAATCCATCAGGTTAACAAGTAAAATAAAAATTTTGATATATAAGGTCAAATGATCATCATTAATATTATAGAGTAATCCGAATTCTTATTTTTTACAATTTATATGCGCTGTTTGAATAAAACATGAGTTCTCTCTGTGAATCAATTTTAATATTTTATTTTATATTATATTAATAGCATTCACTTGGATTATACATCAACTGGATTTCCTGTATATATATATATATATATATATATATATATATATATATATATATATTATAAGACTATATATATATATATACACATATATATATGTATATATATATATATATATATATATATATATATATTATAAGACTATATATATATATATATATATTATAAGACTATATATATATATATATATATATATATAAGACTATATATATATATATATATATATATATATATATTATAAGACTATATATATATATATATATATATATAATAAGACTATATATATATATATATATATATATATTATAAGACTATATATATATATATATATATATATATATATTATAAGACTATATATATATATATATATATATATATATATATATTATAAGACTATATATATATATATATATATATATATATATATATTATAAGACTATATATATATATATATATATATATATATAATAAGACTATATATATATATATATATATAATAAGACTATATATATATATATATATATATATATATTATAAGACTATATATATATATATATATATAATAAGACTATATATATATATATATGTTATAAGACTATATATATATATATATATATATATATATATATAATAAGACTATATATATATATATATATATATATATATATATATATATATATATATATATAATAAGACTATATATATATATATATATATATATATATATATATATATATATTATAAGACTATATATATATATATATATATATATATTATAAGACTATATATGTATAGTTTTCAATATAGTCTTGTAATATATGCTATATTTATAGTGTTAAAGTGTTCAATATCTGTTGGGATATCACATGGGTAAATATAAGGAGTGTGGACACTGATGTCACCATTGGTGACAGCAGCAGTAAAAACAAAATCAAGAGTAGGAGGGGACAGAATAAAGTTTTTCTCAGTCATACATCTAGACACATCAGAAACCAGGAATTTTAAGTTCATATTTAATGTCAAGTGTCTCTGCATTTTCATTGTTTTTCTCAGTGTACAATTATAACTGAACTTTGTTGTATTTCATTCCCTCCTCGTTCATACAATTCCATAAATAAGAACATTATTTAATCTCTTTAATTTCTTTCAAAGGACAAAACAGATGACATAGGTTTTTTTCCATTTTGTTATTCAATTACCTGACATTAATATATAGAGTTTATATATCATATTCTTCCATATATTTCAATATATCTTCCATATGTTTCATTTAAACTAATTCCTCATCCTCCAGGTTACAGGTTAAATAGCAAAGCAGACCGCACTTTCCTGAATTAGGTAGTAGCCATTTTAGAGAATCAATTTAAAAAAATTCTAGATCCTAAATCATCCTGAAAATGGACGTGCTCAAATATCTTACCCTAGACACACCCACTGCTGCTTTGTCTGCAATATTTTGCTGCCAAAGTGTCTTTCTTAACTTACAGATCAATATATATATATATATATATATATATATATATATATATATATATAAGTAACAAAAATCTTGGTAATCCATATGGATAATCCCAAGGATATTTATATATATATTCAAACAGGTTTGGTTAAATATATATATATTCAAACAGGTTTGGTTAAATGATATATGTTTAGTTAAATATCTCTCTCTCTCTCTCCCTCTCTCTCTCTCCCTCTCTCTCTCTCTCTCTCTCTATATATATATATATATATATATATATTTTCAAACAGGTTTGGTGAAATAATATATATGTTTGGTTAAATATATATATATATATATATGTATATATTTTCAAACAGGTTTGGTGAAATAATATATATGTTTGGTTAAATATATATATATATATATATATATATATATATATATATATATATATATATATATATATATATATATTCAAACCGGTTTGGTTAAATAATTTAGACATATCATGTCGATTAATTTTTGTTGTGAATCATTCAAATTCACGGATTAATTTCTTCGTAGCCTTAGAAAATTGATTAAGAAAAATGCCAAAATTTTCTTTCAAATAGTTTTATTTTCCCATGCTCTTTCAATTTAATCTGAGACCATCTTTAGGGGGTTAAGTTGGCTGTGAGTATGTATAAGGCTACCAAGAAAGTAATCTGTGAACTCAAAAAGATCACAATGAAAACTAATCAACATGATACGTCTAAATTATTTAACCAAACCTGTTTGAGTGAAAATATACTGCCTAAATTTCCACAATACATATATATATATATATATATATATATATATATATAATGGTATATTAGGGTGTTTAGAAAGTGATTACATATTTCACTGCTAGGAATTATTAGTCAACTAACCATGCCTGAACTAAGATTGTGTGGCAGGGAATTTTTCTAGAATTAGTTTATCATCACTTTTATCTGAATGTGTGTTATTTATAGGGAATTTCATAGTTTAATTGGTAGAACTTGCAAAGGGTGAATTTGGTTTTGTTCTGTACTTTCACTTAAAAAAGCATTCCACCATCTGCAGCAATCTTTTAATTAGGTATACCAACCTTTCATTTTTGCATCATATTGTTTCATTTGATGATAATGGGTTTTGCATGTCAACAGGAAATGAAACAGACACTGCAGTTATCAGCAAATGAGTAGCCAAAAAAAAAAAAAACAGAACAAGAGCTCCTAGTTTTGTGTCTGGTTGAATATGAACAGTGTCAACCATTATAAGCTATTGGAACATGGAAGGGCCATCACTGTTGATGTTTATTGCCAGCAAGTTGATGGGAGATGGGGTAATAGAAACATGATGTCAAAAGTGTGCTGCTTTGTTGAGCCAAAAAGGTTATTATTCTCCAAGTGCATACAGAAAGGGCATACTACAAAACAAACCCAACAAAAATAAGATTGGTTCTTACACATCCTCCATACTCACCAGATTTAGCACATACAAATGTTAATCTTTTTCATTCACTGGAACATTCAGAAATAAAGTAATTGAAAACCATCTTTCTAACTTTTTCAGCAAAATATCCAGATTTTTAAACATGGAGTCACAAATTTGCCTTCTTGTTCAATGTCTTTAAAAATAAAAGTGACTACATATTTTATGGATATTATTTAAATAAATTTAACTTATATTTGTTAGTATATGCTTTGTGCTAAAACATGGTTACTGTCTGAACACCCATACACCAAATCAGTTGGGTTTCAATCCTGGGTTGAGGCATTCAGATGTCTAGTCACACTGAGGAGCTGTGATACAGCAAAACAGTACTGTCTGTGAATGGCACACACAAATATATATATATATATATATATATATATATATATATATATTATAAATCAATTGATTTAAAATATATTTTAAATCAATTAATTTACAATATTAATGCTCTGTAAATTTACATTGAGCACTATGGTGTAAAAATAAAAATATCTATAAGAACACTGGATTTTATATCTTACTGTTCTTTCTTTTTATTTATATATACATATATATTTTTATATATATATATATATATATATATATATATATATATATATATATAATGGTACATTATGTATTTGACAAGACACATTTACCATAAATGGACTGCAACCTCGTTCAACATTACATGACATGAAACATGTATGAAGAGCATTAACACAGCTGCTGCAGTTTAACACAATAAATAAAAACGCAGACCATGCTCACGGCATTAACTCCGAAGACGAAGGTCCCCATGGTGACATATCAAGTTCATGTCATCTTTGATGGCCTTGAGGGTCATGAGCAATGAGAATCATGTCATGCTTCTCCACTTCTTTTTACCTACAATGGAGACTGGGGTATGAGACAAAGTAATTAAGATCTGGATTAGGCATGGTGGTGGGGGCATACTTGTTCATGCATGATTCTGTTCCCTCCCACATAACCATGGATTTTGATTCAAAACCACCACAATACCAAGGACTCATTGAAGACTGATCATGACGAACAACATTAGTCACATGATTTACGTATATGTACTTATAAGTTTATATGTACTTACTTCTGAGACTGCATTGAAGCAATACTCAAAACTAAAAGTTTTTGTATAGCCTTTTTTTATTTTAACATGTGTACATTTTTTTTAACATACTAATTTTTGTACTGTATATCTTTGTTTTTTTTCCAGATTATATATATATATATATATATATATATATATATATATGTATGTATGTATCTGTGTGTGTCTGTGTAAAGATGTAATTGTATGCTCTCTTCTCCTGTGGATGCAACTGCCCTCAGTGGGAAACAGAAATAGGCAAATTGGAGGTGTAAGATCTTTCAAGCAATGAACCTTGCGGAATAAAGCCGCAGAAAAAAAGATTGGAAGAAAAGAGGAATTTCTGTATGGCAGGAGTCTCTTCCGGATGCCAAACCCTTTCCTGCAGTCAATGTGAAAAGAATGCCTCTCTTGTATAGGCCTCACTAATCATCTGAGAGCTTGCAACTGACATGGAAGACACTCACAAATCTTCATTTGCATACACTTAACTATCCCCATATAGATACAGAGAACTATCTATATTTACACACACACACACACACACACACACACACACACACACACACACACGCATGTGTGTGTGTGTGTGTGTGTGTGTGTGTGTGTGTGTAAATACACAACACAATACATTTAACTAAGAGATGTTTTTAGATATTTCTCAGCCTGACCAAAAAGGGATTCTAAAATTCTGTTGCTTGGTTAGGCTGGGAATTATTCAGTAATGTGGATAATCTCCATATATCTATTGATATAAACATGCTAATACATATGCAAATAGATACATTGATATCAACTTTTTATATATATATATAAATTTACATGCCAAAATACATCAATACAAATATCTAAACATATATATATATATACATACATGTAAAATGAGAATGAATAGAATCCAATTCAAATGTTCATAACATTCAATTTAAAAGAGGGCTCAATGCAAAAGTAGAGCAGTATTCT